>KN731639.1:5726-17739 GCA_000816745.1 Ancylostoma duodenale | reverse complement strand
TCCCCTCCCTCCCCACCTTCCCCCTAAATTACTACTACACCTATCAACCTCAAAATTCTGGTCATTGTTAGAATATCCACGTTTCCCCAGCGAAGAAAAATGGGTGCCTCCGACTCTGACATCATCACTAGCTGATTGAATTTTGCATGAAAATCACTCGTTTTTCTCAGCAACATATTCCCAGCCCTATAGATCATTACGAAGTCATATATCTTGGCAAGACAGCGTTGTTCTCGCAATGTTTCGTTTCGTATTCATTGAAAATGTACCTCGACGGTGCATACATACAAATATGCATGTGCATTGTGTTCATAGCGGCTGCTGCGCGGCGACGACTGCGGCGATTCTGCCGCGGCGACGCCGGCGGTAATACGCCTTTTTCACGACTTTTTTCTAGCTGACAAGTGAGTAGCGTGCCGTGCGCCTGTGAAGTGCAAATCGTGCTCGTACGTTGCGAGCGTTGCTATCTCGACTATATAGTATTATTAATGGGTAGTTAATAAGTGAAACGTCAGCTGACAAGTTGTACGCCGTGGAGAGGTGAACTCATAAATCTTCTGCACTCACGAACAGCAGCCAAGTGCATGTGGATTTGTGGACAGTGTAAAAGTATTTCTGTAGTATGTGTAGTGCTGAGATTTTTGGAATCGCTTTGGATGGTAGCAGGCGTTTGCTCAAATCCAGGGGCGAGGGAATTTCTACGTAAGCAAGGACAAATACACAGCACAGGAGTGGAAGCGGGAGCAGAGAAGAAGATATTAGCTTCTTCAGATAATCAAACATCTACAATCCCTTGCGATTACCCTAGAAGCTGAGCGATTTCAGCCAACTAAGAAGATAAACCATGCATAACCCTGCGGGCTACTTCTGCAGCGATGAAATGTTAAGCAAAGTAAAGCTTTCAATAAGAGGCAGTTCGGTAGGGATACATCCAATGCTGAGGGTTCCACTCAACAACTTGCGGGACTCAGGGCCCGGATGCACTTTCGAGGTTACTTTGGGAAACGTGTTAACGTATACAAGTTTACTCTTCAACAGGCACCCATCACAGTTTACCCATACGTGACGCTGTCTTTACCCAGCTGTCACCTATGGGTAATCATGCCCATGGGTACGTGATTACCGTTTGCAATGATACACACGTGTCCAGATCAGCGCTAGGATGAATAAAAACCTTGAGGTAGATGAAATATCAGAATAACTTATTTTCATTTCACTGAAACCAAAAGCATCCAGCGAACTCTAGCCAATACAAAGCCAATAAGCCTTCCATTAAATTGAGCCAATTAGGTGTCCTTAATACTCCCAAAACTCCACACAGACAACTCCAGGCAGTAGTGCACAAACTTTGAGTGGAGATTTCTCTTATTCGGCGGATTCTGTTCTTCCCACACTCATAAGCCCACTATTCCCAAAGAAAACAGTAATGAGCCACCTTCTTAGTAGATACATGCAGTCCCTCTTGGAACCCCGAATCAATAGGGGATATATGTTTACTACATTTCGATTACTGTACTTCTCAGCTTAATAAAGTCGTCAGAGGACACGGTGGTGAATCAGCTGTCTTCAACCAATACAGTTCGTTAAACACATTAACGTTGATTCAGTACAGTTATTCGTCAACTGCAGGAGCTTTCAATGCTGACGAGCTACAAGTTCCTCAGTACTGTGTGTAAGAACGAGTCTTAAAGGCTTTCAACAAATTTTGTGACTCATGCATTGTTTTCTGGATCAGTAGCCACCTTCCATCCTGTAGTACACAGAAGCAGGTAACCGTACTCAACTACTCCCCTGAGGCCGCATGCATCATTGAGATTACCCAAGATAAACGTGCTAACAACACACAAATTCATCCATCACTTACACGGCTATCAACACAGTTACCCTGGGTAATCTCAATGAAGCGTCTAGGCCCTCCACTTGGTAGTAGAAACCAAGGCCTTGGGGAGAAGAAAATTGACAGAATGATAGAAAAAAAAGAAGAAAAAGAATCAGTTACTACGAGCAATGATTATATAAGTGTATAGGAGGTATCCCCACAAAGACGAAGGTCCTCATGAGCCCCCGTATGAGCAATCGATCCTAGAAACAAATTTCCAGGATTTTCGAGAAATCCAAGTTCATGCTCTCTTTTGAAAACTTCGTGAATGGTATAAATAGCTGGATTAGAATTCTGTACCACATACTAAGTACCACATCGACCTTGTTCTACCCTCAAATCATTCTCAGATTCCTGGAGAATGTTCGAACCATTTTAAATTCATGACCCATTAATGAACAGGAATTCCAGCTGCAATGGATCCAGAACCCCATATCCAGATCCGCAGTAGCCCTCCAAAATATCCTGGGAAAGGGTAGCTGGTCCCTCAAAAAACCGCGGCGTCCCTCATTAGTGCCAGTTGCTCATCAAAATAATCAATTACGTTCGTTAGTGACGAAAAATCCAGTTCATCGTGGCGTTGAGTCATGTGAAAAATGGCTGCCTACAAACATTTACTAAACCATCAGCGACGTCGCACTCGCGGCGAACTTCCGCAGCTATTTATACGAGCGAAACTAGCTCCTTAACCATCGAAAAACCACCTACTATGATGACAATGCTACTACAGTATCTACGTCTCACTAGTCGTTGAGTTACGGTAAAACTATGACCGTGTGCGTACGTTCATAGTAACTACATTCCACATAAAAACTACGTTTCACCGATGCGTAACTCTACCAGTTTTGGAAGTTTCTACGTGGCAAACATGATGTTTGAAGTTCTGATTCCCTTTTTTCGGAACTACATCTCGTAAATTGTCCTATGCTGCTACGTTCGCCTTATCCTAACACTTAATAAGGGTATATTTTCATTAAATGACGTAGAAACACGCAGCTACACAAGCTGTCACATGATTACGCACCGCTTTTAACACTGGGCCTCAGCAGCAACAGGAAAACAAGAGCTCTTAAACAAGTTACAACGAAAAATCATAATTAATTGGTGCAAGCGTGGGCTTTTTCCAGCTACAACCCTCAAAAGATCGTTGAGCACTATGCAGCTGCAGAAGTAGGACATTCCTCATGAAAAAAAAAGTGCAAAACACTCATATACGAGAACTGATCCCCAATACAGTCTCCTAATTCACGTATTCCCTCTAGTCTCTCTTGGAAGAGAGCAAGAAAGCGTAAAACTGAATCTAAGACGCCAAAATAAAATGCAATTATAAAAAGAGAAGTGCTATGGGGACCAATTCTTGCCCGATTCCGACCAAGCTGACTAGTGTGCTCGCATATTCGAGTAATTTTTATTGGTAAGCGATAGTCCTGCCAAGCCAAGACTTGTAATACTACCTCAAGAAAGAGCAGATGATCTGCAGGCGATGGTCCCGTACGGACTTTAACGAAGAATTCAGATGGTAAAAATAACAAGAAATAACTCGTATAGGTCACGGGAGGAAGTCAGAAACAGTTAGCTCGCAGGAAATTTGTTCTGACCCTGGAAAATTGGGAACTGCATGAAAAAACTACCCCAAAACTCGATAAGTGGAAAGCACATTTGGTTAATAAGTAGATGTTAGCGAGAATAGTCTTCAAAAGGAAAAGAAAGAAAAAACTGATTTGAATGGCTAGTAATTTATCCTCTTTAATGGTCATCCACTTTGGTAACCAGTATTATTCATCCAACTCCACAAGATCCGCCATGAATTTACTTAACGCTTAGTCAAAAGTGCGCAGAAAGAAGTTGAAAGGCTTGGAGATTAAAAAACTATCATTCAACTGACAGTTTTAAAGAATTCTGAACTTGTAAGAAAAATCATACATGTATTCATGTGTTTACATTCATCTATTTCATAATAGAAAAACAAAGTTGCAAAACGACCGTCTACATCCCTGTCATTCCCTTTGCCGTCTGGGGCACTCTCAGATCAACACACTATTTCCAAGAAAATGGTGATTGTCGTCTATATTCTCCTCTGCTCATGCGACTGTTTTCTGATGCAACAAGTAAGCCTACAAATCATTAGGATCTTCTAATTGGAGTTCAAATATACAATGTAAATTCCATGTTCAAATTGACAATGCAAATTCCTAGAAAACTTGTGATTCATGAAAAGCTCAAATATCTTTTAAAAAAGTTCAAGCCGAAACTCTAATTAAAGAATAGTGTGCTTGATTACATTACAAATTTAATACAAATTGAAAAATCTCTTTGCAGCTGAGAAATAACAGACCTTTAATAGAACTGAAGCATTCTGGAGGTGAGAAGTTCCTCTTTTGAGAAAAATTTGAACATTTCAAGGGAAACTTTCTATCCAAGAGATCTCACAGATTGGACGTGATCCCAAAGCACTTCAAATATGACAAAAAGAGGCATGTGCCTTTCACGTGCAGGCTCACAAAGTTTCATGAAATTTTCGTGCAAATCATGCAGAAATCTCCTGATTTACTGGGACCTCTACTTCGAAGAGCAAGAACTTTCTTATTTCAGAAGGTACTACCCATAATCCAATTTAAAACTCGAATCGAAAGAAAAATTGTGCAAAAATACGCGAAAAAACAACTCACAAAGTTTATGCGGATGACGTCGACAATTCAAATACCAACAGTAGATGTTTTTTCGACATCGTAACGACAATTCTCGATGATTTCCATTTAACAGCTTCGAGATATATGGTTGTGAGACACCTGCAAAAACACGGCTAATCAATTCAATTTCAATACCGTAATCCAGCAGTAGCCGTATCGTATACGATAACCCTGCCCCGTATAAACAGGCGCGTATACGCGCAGAGAGAACGACACATTTCATATCGCTGCGCGCAATTCTACGCGATGACGATACTCTCGACGACGAGGGGGCGCCCCCGTCGGGGGGATACGGTAGCGCGACAAAGACGGACAGGTCGTAACCACCCCCCCCCCCCCCCCGCCCGTCACCATGCTACTTCGCGGGCTGTTGCAATTTTTCGCCGCGCGTTAAAATCGGTACTTTGTGCGCTGCGCGCGCGGACCTATGGGGATGCGATTTCAACGCAATCGGCACTTTACAAGGTCGTATAACAAGTTCCACATTGCTAGTACAATTTTTGCAATACTACAGACAACTCCAGGAAGTCATTACGCGGTTCAGTTTACTGCAAAAATCACGGCGTCGCCCTGAATCAGGCAAAAAGTGGCGTCTGTCAACAACTTCTGGCATCATTGTGCAAATAGACAACCGACTATTCAACGCCAACTGATCCGTTATCTACTCAGAAGATCAACAAAACCCTTCGCTGCTACCGTAACACTCTACGGGTAACAATTATGTCATTCTTTTGCACTTTGCACACAGTCGAGACAAACAACTAGTACTCGAGTGCTACCTTACCTACGACAGACAGGTTTAACATCGCTCTAGTAAATTCGGCGGCGCATCTTATATGGGCAAAAAGGCTACGGTAATAAAAGCATGTCTAGATAACTACTAGCAATTTACAAAAGTAACGATGAAAAGTTGAACATGTTAAGTGCATGAAACCTGTTAGCAGCGTATTGTTACGTGGGTGAAGCAATGTTGCGAAAGTGTCTGGCAACAATCGATCAGTACAAAAAGTAAACCATTCGATATAGATCAAACGGCTGATCAACCCTGAACAGATCAATTACCGTAAGGCCAACTAAAAATGAAAATTCCTAAGCTTTTTATGTAGAAAAAGATCGGCCATCTGACATGTTTAACAAGTTCAACATGATTAACCACCTGGTAACGAGTTAAAACACAAAGAAAAAACGGTTCTAAAAATGTAACTAACGGGTATATGCAGGTGGATACTTGTAAGTACATATTGAGCTAGTTAATCTGTTACAATTACCTGTTAAACATGTAAAATAACCCAGCGGGTTTTAATGCCCAAATCGTTACATTAGAAAAAATTGTTTTTGACAGCCGGGTTATTGATCCGCACTGGGTGATCAGATAACGATCAGCGCGCTGCACAACCGTCTACCGTAACCCTCGTCGTGAAATGCAAATTATTTCGGTGCACTATTCACTATTGGAAGCGTGATTAATAATAAATGAACGTTTGACAGGAGAAGCAGCAAAAAAATGCGAATTAAATTTGAATCGCAAAGCGAGATTCGTAATCCAACTAATCGATATTATTGATTATACCTAGGTACAAATAAAAACCGAATAATTATGTTGCTTTAATTAACAATTTAGGAAACATTTAAACACCCGGATATTCGAAAATAAGGAAGCAACAAAGCTCTTCTTCTCTTTCATACAGCACTATACTGGTCTCTAATGATGGAACATTCAAATTTTCCATTTATTCGAAGTATTCGACATTCGAAAGCAAAAACATTAGATTTCGAATAAATGAAAAAATCGAACATTCCAACATTAGAGACCAATGTAGTGCTATACAAGAGAGGAGGAGAGCTTCAGCGCTTTCTCGTCCTCAAATATCTAGATGTTTAAATTGTTTTCTAAATGGTCAGTCGAAGTAACAAAATTATTAAATTTTTATTTGGTCCTGAGTACCAATATATTATTGGTTTACCTCTTAGATCGAATTAACATGGCAAGAATTTTTTTTTTCAAAATTTCAACTCGATTCGGCAAATAACTGGCGCCTTCCTGGGCAATTTTTCAGAAAGAAAAAGACAGCAGATCTGATGAGATCATTTGATCTACTCCTGCCAGATTAATCGATTTCGAGATGGGTGTAGCCGCAGATCAATTGCTTCACTCAACACACAATCGCAGAAAAACTAAGAAGAAACTTAAATTAAAAAGTTTTTCCTTCCCCCTCGCGAAATTTTGCAAGTACTTTATAATTTGGACTCGAGCAGGCCTATTACTAGTAATAATGCATAGTTTTAAACTTGGCTTACGTCCAAATCGCGATATTCTTGAAAGAAGTGGATTATTCCTGCGCACTAATCACTATAAACAGGCACATGGATGCACACGCGAGGATTAGGACGCGATGAACAAGTTTAACATGTTTGCAGGGCTTACAAGTAATTGACAAGGTACAAACAAGTACTACCTTGTCCGAACACATTTTGAACACGTTGAAACTCGTTTAGCGTGTTAATAGTCTATTCAGAATAGTTTACCCGATTAGAACAATCCATTCTAACCATTTTCACTATCCGCCCCCTCATTTCCTTCGCTTCCCTGCTGCAGAATTAAGAATCTACCGTAACCATTAATTCCATTTCTCACCTGTCATCATAGCCACAGTGGTTTGTCGGAGCGAGTACTGTGTGATGAACTGTTTCATGTCGGCAATACATGCCTCTTCGCCTTGTTCCATGAACTCGTCCAACTCCTCAGGCCTGTCCAAAGTGGTGATCTCCTTCATTGGCGTCCTGAGGCTTCGAATCGGCCTTCCGCCTGCGTTATTCTCATATCTGGGCAGCGTCGGCTGCTGAGTTGTGGTGGACGGTACCGCTGCGGCCTCGGAGACGTTCACACTTGCGTCCGGCGTCCGTGACGTCGTCGGTTCGGACGCGGCCGAAGCAGCGGGTACCGTCTGAACGCTGAGTCTTTCCGGAGATGCGCTGGCTTCTGGTGGTGACGCGCTGATTGTCACTGGGACAGGTGGTTGTGCTTGGAGCGCTTGTAGCAACATTGGACTAGTGGTTTCAGGTGTCTGTGTTTGTTGCTGCGCTTCTAGCGAATTCATCAAACTTGATAGTAACGATGGTTGTGGCGGTGCATCCAGAGAATTGTCGACCTGTTCAAGTTGTCGGAATGCCTAAAAATACGCACAAATACACACACAGCAACACACCAACATACACATTCGCTTTAGCATATTTACATTAGCGCGCGTACCAGCTCTCTTTAACGTAGCAAACGTTGCGCGTTCATGGTTTTTTTTGTTACGGTATTTAGTGGAGCACATTTTTGTTTGGCTTCTGTTGACATAGTGGGGAGTCGCTTTAAGAGCACAGAGCACATGCAAAAATTTGCACACTCCACGAGCACAGCGCGCAAAGTTTTAGTGCAATCACGGACTTTACACAGCCGACGGTTACGGTACGCTAAGAATTTCGTCGAGGAAAAACCGCGACGACGGGCACGTTTTATGTGAGTACGACGAGAGTCTTGCGTAGTGATGATACGTAATACTGGAGTATAGCGTAACTGGAGGAAAATAGAGAAAAGGGCATGGCTTACCAGCAATTCTACTAAATCATCACGGAAATTTTATCACTTGATGACTGTTTCAGGGCAGCTCGCTGGAGACGATAAACGCATGTTTTTCGACATGTCATAACACTTGTTTATACTTGTACACACGTGATATTCCAGGGATGGACACGCGTCCTCCTAGCAAGATCGTTGCGGGGCCAACATGACACGTCAAAAAGCACTAGTGTGCTCAGCCATCGTAAGTTCCTGCGTTCCGTTGTTCTATTTTTTTGTCTTTCATTGTTTGATAATTTTCTATGGATATCACGTTTAGTGCTTCGATGGCTTGATGAAAAAAAAGAAAAAAAACTCGGGAAGGGGCTCACTGGTTATTGTTCTGTTAGCTTAAGCGTACTACTCCAAAAAACAAAGAAAAAAAAAAAACGGCAGAAGTTTCTCAATCAGTGCAGCGCGCTTTTTGGCGGCATTATTCCTGTACAGATTCCAGAAATCGAGGTGATTTCACGTGATCGGTGTAGCTGCGGAAATCGCACCTTATCTGACATGCAGTCGTGAGGTTATGACAGTTTACCATGCTGATGGGAGCCAAGATGTGATGCATGAGAATTTATAAGTGAAGAAGTCATGAAAAAAATCATTTTTTGAAAGCATGGGTGAGATATGGTTAAACAAGTGTTTATACTCGCACAACAGTCTAGTCCAGAGTTTTTGCGTGTTGGGCGTGGACCATATTCAAACGTCGCAGGAGTGTTTACCTCTGCAAACTTTAAATTTGGCCCACGTTCAACACGCAAAAATTTTGAAATCGACTGTTGTGTGAGTACAAACATCTGTTTGATCTTATCTCATCCCTGTTTTCACTGAGTGATTTTTTTCCATGAATTCGTTACTTATTACATGAATTCTCATGCACTTCTGATATAATTCGAAGCTCAAAATCGAAATCGCCATTCACTGTTTCACTAACGTTGTACGCGTTGCCCTTGTAGCCAACTGTGCAAACAGAAATCATTGAATGTTTTGAAAAAACCCATTTTTTTCTGACTTTTTTGCTTTCGTATTTTTTACGTAATTGCTTTTTTTTTCATCCAAAACTATCGTCGCTGAGACACAGAGTTCTAGTGCAATCGCGGACTTTACACAGTCGTTGATGCGATGCGGTGATGGTTACTGTATACGGCGGGGTAGTGCACGTATGCGTTTCGAATCTCTAAGATCTACTGATCTAATTTGGCTATATTCTTCGGCGGTTGTGCACTTTTCGAGGTCGTCGACTATAATGTTCAATGAACACTACGGCGTGTGTTCGCATTCGCATTCGCGCTCAAAGCGGTACGTATACGAATCATCGCCGAAAAAAGTGCACGTGGTGTTGAGTGACTAGTTCGCAAGAACAACTGCCAACAACTAGTCCATAATTCACTAACTATGTACTCATTATCCAAGATAAAACTATGAAAAAAATCGCAACATCCGTTGTAATAGCTCGTTCGATTAGTGCTCGCACACACGTGGTCCCGAAACGAAAACTGTTCAATGGTAGCAGATTAATGCGTGGTGAGCGTGCGTTTGCGCGCGGGGTGCGCGACAGTTTACGACAGAAACGTCAACATACGCTATACACACTATGAAGAATTTCAAGGTGTGTGTGGCGTGTGGTGTTCTCTTTTCATAGAGTAAAGAAGTATTGACATATGAAGAATGAGAGATAGGAACAGTGTGTGTAAGAGAGAGTCTGTGTGTATGCGAAAAAAAGCATACGACTAGCGGACGAGTTCATCGTGGAACGTCGTCAACGTGAGTATGACCGGAAAAACTTGATAGCGCTTTGTCTGCTGCATTAGTGCATGAAGAAGAGCGTAACATCATGAATAAATGCGGATAAAAACGAGGGAAACTTTTCTGAAGATGGTGTGTGACGGCTTACAGTCATTCACTACGTTGTTAGCGTTCCGCTTGGGACCATATCAGTATCAGCTAGCTTCCCCCAACTGCAGATGACTCCTAGTAACAGTACAAACATGAGAAAGAACACAATTACGTTCCCACCACAAGAAAGATCCATCGACGCAAACATCCTAAACAATTCGCTAAAAACACAATTTGCTCCATCATCGTAATCTATTTCTGCGCGGGACCCCTTTCCAACAACACGCCGCGGATTCACAATTCGACGGCTAAGTTTGCACTTTTTGCACTTTTACAACCTAGCAAAGAATGAACGGACGCATCACGTTAGAGCACGCTAATGATATTTCACTACATTGACATCCAAAAGTACACTCTGCCATTTCCACACAGGACCCAATAGAAATGTGAGAGCACATGAAACAGTATTTGCACCTCCTTCTTAGTTGCATTTGTTAAGAAGAAATGACTAGCATTCGAAAATGAACTAGAAAAGCACTTTTTCAACAGATAGCTTAATCGAAGCGTGTAAAAATACTCCGCACAGGACCTACATCACCAGGAGAATATATGAATAGCAGCAAATTAGCAACATTCATGCACTAGTTGTCTCAAAAGAACGCGGGTTCATAAAAAGTCATCTAATGTTAGCTTTCGATAGCCGAAAACGGTGCACGACGCTGCTGCACCGTCGACAGTTGATCCCCGCGGGACCCAACCGGTTTCGTAAAAGCCGGACAACCGGGTGAAAATAGTGGAGTCGTTTGCATAGTTTTTTTTCTCGTTCTAAACTGCAAAAATTTCTAACAAGGAACGAGAACGAGCTGCTGAGATGTTGCGAAATGATAGTGCAGTAGTTTTTGATTCTTGTCAAGACCCGAACATGCTGAGTTGCATGGACAAATGGTTGCACGTGTGCTGAGGGGAATTAGAGAGCGAGGATGGGTTAGCGGCTGGAAATTGTCCTCTGTGAGATAAAGTGACAGTCATGGTGGAGGGAATTATGAGATGTTTTTCCTACTAGCTTGTAGTAACAAGCGAACGATTCCAGATGGGACCTTCGCAACATTAAAAAGTGAGGTGAAACTGCACAAAAGCGGGAAAGCTCGGACTTTTGCCAGCATCCATAAAAAAAGCCACACCAGGAAGTCACCACATTTCGATGACCAGCGCGTGACACAACAAAGCGCCATTTCACCGTAACCGTCGGCTTTTCATGTAATCGTCGGAAAATTGAACCCGAAGGGCAAAGGGGCAAAAAACCGCACAATTCGCTCGCAGTGACACTTCAAACATTAACAGGATTTGAAAAAAAATAACAGTGGTTCAGTAAGATATCCACACACCTCAGCAACTTGTGCAGGCGATATGCCGGTACTGCGTAAGCGTCGAATAAGTTCCAGTTGTTCCACAGTAAATAGTATCATCTGAAATGAACCCATAAACACGTTCTGATCAATTGGAACAGAATAGACGTGTATGTGTGTTGGTGAGTATACGCGACGACGAGCCGAATAATACAGTTAGTTCACGCGGTATACGGTAGTATGTGTGGTATACGGTCGGTGCGCGGAGATGAATGGGTAAAGAGTGTAGGGGGATTCGCGGCGGACGAAGGGATGAGAGGATGAGACGAAGGGATGAAATCTTTGGAGACGATGATGAAGTGATGATGTTGATGATGATGATTGTGATGATGATGATGATGGTGGTGAGTTTGCGACCAGCCACCACCCCAACCAATAACTATGCTTGGGGGTGGAGAGAGCAGCGACGGTGTGAGTGTGTGTGTGTGGTGTGTGTGTTCGCGTCGAGTGGGCGTGGCTAGCAGCAGCGCGATCGGGGTCAACGCGATGAGAGATAACACCAGAGAACGTATAGTATTCGCGCTGCGCGCTCGCGCTACACGAAAGTGCACGTGCACTCTTTGCAAACGAGGCGGGGCTAAGTGCTGAACGTGCGCAC
>KN731638.1:0-12014 GCA_000816745.1 Ancylostoma duodenale | reverse complement strand
TCCTATCTAAATTTCCAGTACATATTTCTAACTCCCACCTGAACTCATTACTTCCAAACTTATGGTCTTGCACAGTACTTCCACGCATCCCTGGTTCAAGAGCACTTTGATGCTGGTGAGTGGTATCCGGCATCCTCCTTTCGTTCGTTAGTGCAGTTTTACACGATTCGTGAAAAACGGGCGCCATTCCTTTTCTACGTGGTTCGTTCTACGACTGGAAGTAATGGGTTGTCCACCATATGTGGGCGCGATTAGTGCAATAACGAAATCTTCGACTTTGAATAATGGATTTTGAATAATATGAAGCCTCGGATGTCGAAAAAAAGGAGTAGTACAGAAGAGCAGGGAAGCAGAAATATCTGTAGCGCTTTCTGATGTTCGAGCATTCACATTTTCTATATTAGCTCCTTTGTCAATCGAACCAATCGATTTATTCAGTTTTTATTCGGTACCAAGTATATTGTCCACCAACGGCCCTATAGTTGAGTTTCCCATGCCATATGAATTTTCAGTGAGTCATGCTGTAGGTCTCGCCCACTACGGTGATCCCTATTCGTGGAAATCGTACAGCATTTGTTCAGCTCTCATGTTTTGAATCCACATGCATTCTTAGGAAGCTCCTTAAATCTTTAGACATAGCATAGCATGTTATGTTGCAATAACCAACACTTGTGAGCAACTAAAAAGCGAAGCTGTATGCAAGAAAAGTTCCTCGTCTGGTGCCATGTGAAAAAAATTGAATTAGTTTAAGATCGAATGCTGCAACAGAGTGAGTAAACAGTTAAGATTTCGAAAAGCTACTTGTAAGTAATATAAAAGTTTGCTGATTAGAAATATTGGTTCCCTTTCTGTGTACTAGCAATTCGATTTAGAAAGATGTTTAGGAGTACGTAGATCCAAGTGAGAAAGTCCATCTTTTGATCTTTCTTCTTTGGATGCTAATGAATCCAATACTATCGGCTGACTGGGTTAGCCTTGCGCATTCCCATATTTGTTGCAATCCTTTTATGGGATCCTCACTTCAAGAATCATGGTGTTCGGATATCTTTTCAATCATCTGGATCTCGAATCTGCAAGGAACGAGGTAAATAATCACTGCAGACTACCACAAACACCTGCAAGGTGATTTTTTGTGAACTTTTCTCGAATCAACCCATACTTGTCGTGAACGCCTTTGTGGTTTGATGCATGAACGAATCAATTTTACATCTACTGGAGGATAGAGAGTTAACATGATTCGTATTGCTCTCAGTACACAAAGAGATGATATGATAAATGCATAGCCCGTGGCTGTAATCAAATCTCCGAAGAAACTTTTCACATATTCCTCTGAAAACCTTCCTCATCACAAGCAACTTGAACTCCAAATGCGGCACTATTTCTCGTGTTCTCTGTTTCTCTAGTATTTTCACAACTACATATGTTCCTAGGTGAAACACTACAATTTAGAATACAAACAGTTTACGAGATTCTTCCCGTAGAAAACTAGTGTTTGCGTAAAGAAACGCTGTTATCGAAGTTGACAGCCACGTTCGCGGCGCTGCCTGATAAGGTTTTCAACAACGGGTAGCAGCTATAGTTTGGACCAAATAGTGTATTTCATATATTCGAATTAGAAAATTCGAATAAGTCGAAAAATTTGGCTGCTTGAAGAAGAATGAGCAGTAAACACTAAAGGACTGATAAGGAGACGTTTAGGGAGTCCTCTTTTTCGAGCACTTAAATTTTTTGGATTGGGTTCTAAATTAATCATTGAATTAATGGAATTATTAGGTATCTATACGGTCCTAAACATGATAGCAGCCATACTTCTATCCCTCCACGTCCGACCAGTGACCACTAGTCGGGCTTCGGCCCTAACTGTTCCTCATGCACTCGACTGGAACCAGTGCTTGCACGTGAGTTGCAGATCGAAGCTTTGCTGGTGCTGCAGCTCAGCCGGCGTTCGCTGCACTGGTGGAATCCGTCATTTGTTGCACTGCTATTTCAACATCTGTCTTGATCCATGATGTCATCCTAGCGCCGACTCTTCCTCCCCTTACCTTGGCTATTTTTGATCGTTCTTTTCGCACATTTTTTGTCAGCACCCCTTCTTGCTTTTTATTCTCTCATGGAGATGCCTCTTAGATAAGAGTGATAAAAACTCGACGGGCGGGCAACGTGCCAGAAATTTTTGAATTTCTCTGCTTGGCTGGAAAATCTTCGTCGTGCAGGTCATTGCTGTTCTTACGAGCAGCTCCATTGTTTTTCTTCTGCAGTAGCCTCTTCTCACGCTTCGAGGTCTATTCAGATAAACAGGTCACACGAATAATCAGCGCCTCCTTTCGGTTCGCCGTCCTCTCCTGAGACATTCTGATTCAGTTATTCATATGCAGCTCTCAAATGCTCCCCGCCGCTCTCAGATCGCTGCTCGACACTCACTACAGGAGCAGTTGCCATTCATTTTTCTTTTCTACTCTCATTTTAGTTTTACTAGACGAAGAGGAAACTGAGCACGTAGGCCTAGAGAAGGGAGCCCACAGTTTCTTTTGTTGGAACTACAATACTATCAGCTCTAAGCCGCTCGTCGAACGCCTTATCAATTCGCCTTATCAAAACCGCCAAACCAGATCAATTTCGTTAGTGATTTCTCGTCTCCGCCCTTCATAGGTGTTCTTGTTCCCGTCTCTTTCTATCATACTTCCTATCAAAGAGGTTGAAGCAAACAAGGAAAACACATGATCGTAAAATAAACAGGATGTTCTTTTGTCTTATCTTGAGTCATACAAAAATATGACGTTAATGGAATGACTCGAAATTAGAAGGGTAGTTTAGCAAGGAAACTAATACCAGAATTTTTTCAGCTCTTTTTGATGGGGCAGGGGAGGAAACGCTGGTATGCTTATGAACTTCGGCTCCGCATCCTCGGGTTCTTTTCAGGGCTTTAGGATCATCGAGATTACCCAGAGTAAACGTCTTGGCACCCATATTGACGATAGGTAAAATTTTGCGGTATTATCAGGTTTGCCCACGGTAAAGTCTTTGATACACACCGCCCAGTTTTATTCCAGAACAGTTGTCGAAGAACCAAGTGATCTGCGAGTATGAGTACAACCCAGACTTACCTTCTGTAATTGAGTGCACTCCAGAGAAGAAGAGGTTGAATGTGGCTATGGGGGAAACTACTGTAGGTATGAACGGGGTACATTCAAATGACCTTAAGTTGAAGCAGTTTTGCAAACGCGAAACGACGAACTGAGAGGGCGAGATGGTAACATCTTAGGTCACTTTTAGAAAGTCACCACCACCAGTGGGTTTAGGGGGCTATGCAGTAGCTGAGGAGCGGTTAGAGAGGGGTGTGAGCTGGAAAGAGGCCTAGATAGGTGAGTTGCAACAGATTTCACAGTAGATTTCGGTGATCAGGAGTTTTTTTTTTTCGAAAAAGCAATGGACGTGGGGAATTTTTTGTAAATCGCTAAACAATTCTTGAAATTTGATGGGACATTTTTCCCTGGAATTTTCTGAGAAGTTTATTGTACCATGATCGTAATGATGCTGGTGGAAAAGTTTCTGGAATAGCCTGCATTACATTGTTCCTCACCTTTCTACAACTGTCGTACTGAAACTGATCGCTCATCGTTGCTTTGAATATTTTTTTCATATTCCATTATCATTTTTCAGTTGTTATCGCTTGCCATTCATTTAGCGTAGCTTTTTTCTGGTACAAATAAAGAATGATTACTACTCTCCGGTTTCCCTAGAATCCAGCCTGCTACGGCAGCATTCAGGTGGTACAAATGTCTCAGAGCGAGTTTGGTGAGGATTAAAAGCGAGTTGTTCTTTTTGTGGCAGTACCCGTGCGGCAAGGAAGAGAAACACTGCCCCCTCTCCTAGCGTAGCCATCCTTTGTCTTTGTCATCTATTAGAATTGTAGATGCGGGGGTGGGCATCTCCAATTCACAAAGGGGCCGTTAGTCATAGTCACGTAGGCGAATAGGGATGAGTTTTCTAGTTGATGCTTGTAAAAGGGGCTTGATTTTCGGGGTTAAGATCCATGAACACATAACCAAGTAAAATCAGTGTAGCGAACCAAATTTCGCGTCCTGCGTCTCCTAAAACTGCATAACGTATAACGTTGAGACTACCCAGGGTAGACGCGTTAGGACCTCTCAAATTTACTTGTAATTGATATGTGCTTTAACACGCTTACACGCTCACTCTGGGTAATTTCAATGATGCTCCCCACTCCAGATAGCCTGAAGCACAATGAATTAGAGAATCTGGAAGAGAGGGGGGGGGGGGGGGTGGACATAGGCTTCAATATACTATCCTTCTCAAAAAGATAGGAGGATTCCGTGCCGTGGCTTCATGGCGTCGTTGCCGCAGATCTCCTATTAAACCTACTCGTCTCTCGTCTCTCTCATTCAGAGCAATCTCTTTTCGCGGATGTGGAGCGTTATAGCTGGAAACGGGGTGCAGCCAAGCTCTACGACTGGTCGGTTCACCCAATTGGCCAATTGCAGGACCCGTCAGCACCGCCCTCTCCCGCTATAACGCCCCACACCCTCTTTCCGCACTTCTCGTTCTGGTCCCGCCGCAATTCCGCGGCCGCAACGCTATAGAATGGTGCACAGGGTCCGTCAATTTCTTTTTCGAGACGACAGTACATGCTGCTACTCATCTGCTCCTCATTTCACTGAGATTCTTAAGTATTCCACTATTCCTCCATTCTCGTAATTCTCGTTGTCAGTATGAGGAGCTTGTACTATGTATCTGGTTCCTTTCTGGCAAGATGAGTTGCTGCAATCCAATTCAGTTTACTAGTACTCATTTACTTTGCAACAATACATCGTCTGAAGACATTACAATCAATTTCTACACTACTTGATAGTCTGAAATTTACCAAGAGAGCTTCCCCATCCTCTAATGTTTCTCTCTGTGTTTAAAGGAAAAAAATAAATGACAACTCCATACTAATGTTTCTGTGTAAGTTTCGTGAGAGTTGACGAGAACATAAGGAATTTTGAAAATACTGAGTAGAGTTGCTTTTGTGCTTGCCTTATATGTAGTCTATTTCTATAGTTGAGATTGTGAGCATGTCTGCTTTTTTTGCTTACTTTCCCAAAAACCACATACTTGGTCGGGTTCTTTTACTCTTTGATATAATTCCAGTTAAATTCACTAGCGGAACGGGACATACAGTACCGGCCGGAATCATATTGCCTTTTAAAGTCTCCTCCATTCTCCTCATAACTTCATTTAGAGGAAAGCTTCGAAGCTGATATTTTTTGGGTGTCATAGACCCTCACAAGCAATATAAATCGAACGACATCTTAACATTTACGACTCATATCTGGATGAGAACGCGTTTTTTCAGATCATTGATCAAAGCATACCAAGCAAGCTTGAGTTCATTTCAACAGTAAACCAAAGTAATAATTTCTGCCAAATCAGATAACTCTTCCTTACGATGTAAAGTCGGTCACAATGCGCTCAGAAGGCCATGTCACAAAAAGATGCTTTCGTTTCTTTCCATGCAAAGGTTTACTCCACCGAAACTCATGGAGGAAAATTCAAAAGGTTATATAATTTTGGCCGGTACTGTATTTGATGCAAGTGTCCACAAAATGTCCAACAAACTATTAGGGTGGCGAGTTGGTACTGCGAGTTTTCGCATTTAACTAATTATTAGGTTGTTACATAAGTTTCCGCTGTTTTCGCATAGGGATTTTTGAACGCTTGTAATAAATGATTTCCGTTGCCTAAATCTGCATACAGTCAAAAGCGCTTGATCTCGCGAATATTCCTGAGTAGGAATCATATTATTCGGTCTTGTTTTGAAAAGGTAATTAATTTCGGAGTGAACCCTTCAAGGATGTAAATTCGGTAACAGCACTTGAACGGATAATAAGTGGAACATAACGTTTCATGAGGCTACCCAAATCTGGATGAAGTAATCTCGAGGTCATCCTCATTCTCATAGTACTTTCTCTCCCCATTTCATTGTCGAGCAGTCTCAAGCGCAGGCACCAAACTTGGTGAGCCAAAATTTAAATTATGCCGTTTTTCTTTCTGGAATTGTAGCGAATTGAAGTGGGATTTTTTCCAGTATGACTGGGAGCATCCCTTATTTGAGGACACTAATTGGTAATATTTTATGGCAAGTTTCAAGTGTTCTGTGGGAATCACACCATCTCGCCACACTGTGGAAGGCGCCTTAATTTTGTTGGTGGAACCCTTTGGAAGGGGAAGATCTTGTAGAGGAATTTTTAATAGCGCATCGGGCTCTTGCTGTAAAAACGGAAAAAGACCAGTGATTATTGTTGTGCACACTTCGATTGTTACGTTTCATTATTTGACTTTTATAAAACCTTTTTTTTTTCAAAAATTTCAAAACAGCAAAAACTTATGTAACAACCTAATATTTTTCCAAGAAACGAACCTAGAACGCCTCAGTCCAAGTTCGATCCAGAATTGGTGTTGTTGGACCTTCAACCTCTTGCATACAGACAGTGACCTAAAATTTCCGTCAGTCTTCTATCAAATTTCTTTAAAAATCAGTAAGGGAGGAGTATTTGATGAATTGCATGTCGAAAAATTCGCCATGATTCACACCCTGAGATAGTTCTAAATGTTTAACAAGAGATGTTTGGCAACATGCTCGTAAAGACATCGAAAATACAGCGCGAGCGCGCATGCCCAATTTACACTCGAATATCTGAATATTATCTCACCTATTTCATTATTCCAAATTATTTCATTAATATTATCTATCTACTTCAGCCAAGTCGTAAGGAAGGAAGATCTGTACAACGCCGATGTCCATGACATATTCTTGTCTATGCTACACATATCTTTACGACATATTCTCATTCAAAACATACATCCTTTTCACAGCTGCGTGTATCTCGCTTTCTTGATTTCGCTCGGATTCCTGAGGCTTTCTAGCTTATCGCAAGGTGACCACGCGCGTTTTTGCTGAGTGCTCTGTGAACAGGGCTGGGCGAGGGACTCCGCAGATCTGGGATATCAAAGGAAGAGTTGTCGGTGCTGCTGCTAAAATTGTATTGAACTGGAGTTTTTGTCCATCTCGAAACGTCATTTCCCGTTCAAATTGTTCAGCCCTGCCGGACATTCAAGTCTACCGTCTGTTTGATGTTTTTTCCACATTCAGAATGATGTGTTTCTGTGTGTACAGGCTTTATAAATTAGTTATGACGCCGAAAGCTACCCTATTGAATTGGCCTGTACAGCTCTCCATTCTGCGGTGATCAGCTTGACAATGTTGAACTACTAGGTTGTTGGGAAAGTTTCCGGAAATAGATCCAAACATAGGGAATCTTTGCACGGAAGGACTTTCTTTGTGGCCCCAAGAAAAATATTCAAAATTTTCGTGGGCATCATTTAGTCTATATTTTGCACTTCCTGCGCTATTCTGAAAATCAAGTTGTCATGAGATGTTCGAAAACCGGTGGTTTACGAGTTCGAATTAGATTGTTAAAAGATAAGGAAATCTGTGCCGTAGCTTTGAATTTTTCCGGACAGATGGCAGAAGTCTGTCGATTCAGATGACGAGTGCTTCAAATGCTTTTTCGATAGTTTTTGTTCGTACAGTGGTAAAGTCTGAACTCCTAGGAACCGGAAACATAACAGCCCTATCGACGTTGTTTCTCCTAAAAAAAAGGTGGTAGACGCGGAAAATTGCGAAATTTCCAGTAAATCTGCAAGGGTTGATGTATAATTTGGAGCCTGTCATATGTTTGGTATATTTTTTAGCCTGCGAGTCTGCTCATGGACGTATTTATTTTTTGTTTATTTATCTACTTATTTACTTCCTACACCGAAAAGGGTGTGCCGAATATCACGAACACCTCCAGGAAATCAAAAATATCGATAAGCCATAAAGCAGAGCAGCTCTTTGGCAAGCAAAATGTGAAAAAAACCCAAAATAAGACTTTACATGCACTTTATTGCCGTTCTTTCTTGTAGGGTATTAGCATTTTGAGGGGATAAAAATAAAAATATATAAAATATATAAAAATATTAATATATTATTAAAATTATTATTAAATTATTATTAAAATATATAAAATATAAAATAAAAAAGCCAGCTGCAAGCTTCGAAGCGATCTTGTTTTGGATCTTTGGAGAAGAGATTAGAGCTCTCGCCGATCACAAATCCCCAGTGAAGACGTCGCTGCTGCTCAGCCCCGTCATCTAGGGCTGGGATTCATGAAACGATAACCAAGTAAACCTGTGAGGGTTAGGCTATCGGTTATTGTATAGACTACGCAACGCTAAGAGACGTCAAAGTTGGTCTGCTAGTCTGGTTTCGTCTGCTTATGCGTTCATGAATCCTAGCCCAGGAGCATCTTCCGGCAACCCAAACAACGTCGCCGCCTAGTCGTGGCGTGTCTTGTGCCATGTTTCGACTGTGTTTACTTTTTCGTTGGTGTTTGCCCGGTGGCTTGGGATCGCATACATGCCCAGGTAGTGTGTGTGTTGTTGAATCGAGATAACGCTGTGCTTCCACGCCGATCGATTTGATTCGGTTCAGCCGGGAGCGCGTGAATCCCGACCGAGTCGTCGTCGGTCCGGCTCGAGCTCTTCGAGCGGGGCGTTGTTGTGCTGCAGCGGGCGGCGTCTCCGCCGCTCGTTGGACGAGGATCTGACGATGTTTTGCCACGGGGAGCGAGTTGTTTTTCACGTCCGAAATGGCAGCAGCTCGCGCGAACTCGCCGTCCCTCGCCCTCTCCTCACACCGTCCACGCGCCGTCGTTCTGTACGCCTCACGGCCAGCCCTCACGCGGAAAACAACCGGGCCTTCGAGTGTTTTGTACGCTGCTAGGGCCCAGCTGCAACCATGGACCGTTCCTGTCAATTGCTGCACCTAAAAGTTGCTATAATTTACTTCGCAAATGTTTATTCTGTGTATGTTTGCCGGCCGCGGGGGGCGGTCACCGCGAAGACATGTCTACTATTTCCATGAGTGATTTTATTGCAGCTCTCGCACGGGAGTGTGTGTTTTTACGTACTCCAGCTTTTGCTAGCTGTTTTTCATGTCTCTTCTGTGGGAGCGGGTGGGGTACCTGAATATTGTTGTCCCTGCTAAAATGGACTTTTCTTCTAATTACCCTATTAGGGCTTGAATTCAAACTATTCATGTATTCCTGGATTTTTGTGGATTCTTCTCTTTTTTATTTTAAAATGAGGCCCTCAATTTTGATATATTTCATATTCCAGCGCCATCTTCACTTCTGAGTATTACTCATTAATTTATTTACTTATTCGAATGCTTAAGGAATGTTTATCTCTGTTTTATTTTCCAATGCCTTACGGTCGATATGCGAAAACATAATTAGCATAATTCCAAAACAAAAACTAAACCAAAAACCAAATACGGAGCATTATGATGATTTGTAATCTCAGTTATAAATTCTTCTCTTTAGTAATCAGCGAAATTCTCAGTTCTCAACTGGTATCTGTGAAAATTTCAACTTCACCTCGAGCTACAACAAAAAATTTTCAGTTAGTTTTCCAACCCAACTGCATTTGCCCTAGTGCTGTTCGAAGGAGTGGCTCGTACATATCTCAGAAATTGCTATTCAGATTCAGTTCTTCTTGGTTATAGTAGGAAATCCTCATCTCCTCTATTCTCTCGTTCCTGTTCATGTCACATTGCTACTCCTTCTTTATGATTTCTCACCTACATAACTCAGAGGATGAATTCTTTTTTTTTGTAATAGATGTGCGGGGTAAAAGCCAGTGACCCAAATCGCTATTTTTTCTAATGTACTCGTGGCCACATTTATTTTGTTTTTCGTGCAATGCATTTCTGTGCTAGTGGTCCTTTTCCCAAGAAAATTTTTTGCGCTTCGGGGACTTTACAAAGTAATTTTCTTAGGATACCTTTAATTGATTTTTACTTCCTTAGGCACTTAGTGTATCTATTCAGTGAGACTAAGCTTAGTCGTATTTTAGTAATCTTAATAGTTCTCCCATTTCGTCATTCCTGATGGTTGGAATGGAATAAAACAGTAAAGTAATAAGAAATTCCTGCTGTAATTTTTACCGGTCACGTATACGTCATCAAGGTTACCCATGGTAAACGTGTTAGAGCACCCAAAAAATCTTTATTCACCCTTCATCTAAGACTAGATGCATCGTTGAGATTACCCATGGTAAGCGTGTTAACGTACCCATATTTACCCTTCACCTGGAAAACTTCATCACGTTCACCCATACATGACGTACCTATACCCAGCTGCTACCTAAGGTTAATCAGACACCGCATGCATCACTGAGACTACCCAGAGTAAACGTGCTAGCAGCACAGAAATTAACCACCGTTAGCATAGGCGTATGCACGTTTACCCTGGGTAATCACAATGATGCTTCCAATGGCAGATCTATGCGTGTGAGATTATCCATCCTTCCAATAATACATCCAGGTTCTGGATACTCAAGACTAGCTCCAGTAAGGCTCGCGATTGACAAAATACGTGAGCATAGAAAACTTCATGAATGTTGTAGAATTCCGAGGATTTGTTAAAGGGGAATTTTCTCCTGACACCCGTTTAGTGCTCAGAGCTTTTCTTGTGTCTTCGCATATGCATTTACCTCATGTTAGATTTAGTTATTCCATGTTTTTGAACTGTTCAAGTTAGGCGGATGATGCGCTGCCTCTTTTTACGTTTTCTGTTGAGAATTTCTCACACTTTCCAACTTCCGCTTCTCCCACTCACTTCCGCTGATCCTTTACCTCGGCGCCCTTCCAGAAACGGGTCTTCCATGATGTTTTTTCCTCGATCACCTTCCTCAGCGCTTAAAGGCAGTTTGCGCCATACGTTTGTGCCCACGAGCGAGGTCGCTGTTTGCTTACCGCGCTTCTCGGGCAGTTAGCAGGTGGGTTTTCCGGTGATGACGTGCGGTGATAACGGCGCTGTGGCGGCGGTACCCGCACCTGCACGGTCGAACCGTACGCGGACGGAGGCACAGAAGCGCCGACCGCTATTACAGCACCTCATCTGCAGCGTCATTAGCCCGCACGTCTGTGCCTCATCAAATAGTCGTTCCACACTGACTTTGAAGGTCTCGTGCTACCTCTACCGCTGCTGTCGAGCGCACGCGCCGCCACCGCTGACTCAGCTGCACAGCTACTTCATGAATCTTGTGACAGTTATCCGTTCTGAGTCAGCGTTCATGTTTTGAATTTTTGAAACGACCACGTGTTGCCAACCAGTTTTCCTTATCGCCGCTGATAAGTTTTATGGTGTTCCGTAATAGCAGTCACCGTGCTTTCTCAGCGCTCCTTTACTACTTCTAAAAAAGGAAATACTAGATTTTCCCCATGGTTTCTTGACACGAGGAAGTAACGGGGTATTCAGAGGAAATCCCCTCTCGACCCAATAATTCTGCACTTATCCTCCTACTAACAGCTGCTGCTGTTACTTTTCGTTGTTGTCGCGTTTTCCAGGTGCATTTTTATTACTGCACAGCGTTGTTTCCTGGACTTCGTGATCAAATATTCTATTAGATAGGTTCGATGTTCGAGTATTCGATTTTTTATAAGTGAAAATTTGGATTACCCAAAAAATGGAGGAGCCTAGAGGCCTAGGCGAAGGAAAAAAAAAACGACTGCAGAGCTTGCTCGTTTGGAGTGCCCGATTTCTGGGGTGGGCGTCCAAATTATTTATTAAATTAATTATATTTAATCGATTTTCATTCGGTCAATGCATTGTTTGCTACCAATGGTTCAACTTTGGATTAGAATATTGATTTTACGACTGGGGTTAATCAGCTGTTGATTCTAAAGAGATACAGATATTATTACTATTTAAGACAGGAGATAAGAATACATCACGGCACAATCCAAGCAAATGATGTCCACTGATTTAGGATAATGTTCTGTGCCGATTATGAAAAATACATAAATCATATGTATTTCGTAGATATGAGCGTAGTGACAGGTAAGGATCTTGCGTCAATGTGTTTAAGGACGTCCTAAGGTAACCCTAGTGATGCAAAAGGTCATG
>KN731630.1:0-12022 GCA_000816745.1 Ancylostoma duodenale | reverse complement strand
TAAATAAATAAATAAATAAATGGCTGGGTATTAAGGCGGAGACCGTTTGAATCGACTACGCCTCGGTGCTGATGGGGACTCGTTTTATGTCAGAATCAATGTGGATCGGAGCAGTGAGAATAAGGACGAACTTGACATCAAAGCGGTTAGGAGAATCCCCATACCCCATAGCCTAACTAAGTTGGGATGTTCGTTATTTTTCAGGGAGAAATCGTATTTGTCGACAACACAATGTTTATGGGACAGCGTGGAAAATGGAGGGCCTGGAAAGTGGACCGCGAGGGACGACAGCGAGAAAATGGAATCATACCATCTGCCACTCAAATGGAACGATGTGACGTGCGCGGTAAGAAGGCTAAGGTGAGTGCACAGCAACTTATGAGCAAAAGGAAAAAGAATTATGTGGCATGTCTGCATATCTTCTGAGAGAGTTCACTTCAGAATCGCATGACTCTCACGCGGCCGATCTATGAGCGTGTGGAAAGAGTCTCCTCCTCAAAACGACGACCAGTGGTCCTCTTCGGTCCCCTTCTGACACCAATCATTCAGACGCTCCTGGATGACTCCAGCAGGTGAGCACTCGCCCCGTTGTTCCCCGTTTGGCACCTTACTGTCGTTTGCTCCAGGTTCTCGCACTGCGTGCCCGAGTGTCGAGCCCTACAGTCTATGGAAGTGGAACGACTGCTGGCCAGCTGTGAGCTCATCGAAGCACGAAGAAGGGAAACTCTGTATGACGTCATCACTGCACCAGCCATACATCACTTTGCCGACTTGGGGTGCGTTCCTTTCTGTTTATAGTAATATTAAGCTTGTACCATACTTCTCATTTTTGGAATTAAAGGCAGAATTCCTCTCTAAGTTCTGATATGTGATGTTAGAAGGCGCTAGTGGTTATACGTCGCATAACCAAAATTTAAAAAAAGATGCGGGAAGGGGTGAACTGTTGCTAAGCACTACAGCAGTGTATGCAGGAAGTCTCTTAGACTCAAAATCATTTCTGTGATTTTCGCATGAAAAGAATCTCCACGAGCTGCTGATCACAATAGTTCTGTGCGTACTTACCGAGAAACTCCTTTTCGAGCACCAATTTTTGGGGATGTCGTGGCCGGAGCTGGGATAGGATTACAGGATTTCAGCAGAATGTACTCCCTTGTTCGTTATGCAAAGAGCGCCGTTTCTATTCTGTTAGGAACTGGATGACGAACTCTCACGAGAAGTACGAACTCCCCTCAGAAGTACGCTGTCGGGAGTGATTATTTAGACAGTACCTTGACCCTGTCTCCGGCTCCGCCCACAGGGTGCGCAAGAAGTGAGGCTCGAAAACAGGCTTTTTTTGGCAGTTTGGCGCAGAATCACATGTACTGCTGTGATCAACAGCTCCTGCTACTCAGATGAGAATCTCAAAAAAGATTTTAAGGTATCACGGCCCCTTTAACAGCAAACGAAATGATAGTCCATTGAGATTCTTTAGAAATTGGTGAACAGAGCATTCGCAGAGCACCCTTTGACTCCAAGATGCAGTCCAATGCGTGGCGTATCTCAAAAAAAATTGATCAAAGCGCGACCACTCTACGCTTTAGTGCTTGATGTTAGCTCTAACGTTATCGACTGTTCTATCCAACCATCCCACACCTTTTCCGCTTAACACGGCCATATTTTTATAGCATATCGAAATTTGAAAATAAAGACGTGTTTCTAATAAGTGTTGGCAAAATTGAAGTTTGAACAACTGAACATGTCATCATAGATGCGAATCCATAATCCCACCGAAGTTCCGGGTACCCAGAATTTTCGTGGTGCTGCCCTTAAGAAAGCTCGACGCTTTAGAAAATGCTTACCTTTCCCTCAGAAGTTGCTATTCAAAATGTAGAATCATTGAAAAATGATGGATAATCGGAAGAAGACTATTTAATTAGGGTAGGCCCCGCTAATATGTATTAGGTTTATTGAGCTCAGTACAATTCGCGACCACACAACAGCCTTGGAGAAAATGTGTTTCAGGGTGCACTGTATCGTAGACGTGTCGCCGAATGGCATTCAACGCCTCCATTCACTTCGAATCTATCCCATCGTTATTCGAGTAAAGTTCAAGTCACCTAAGCAGATCAAGGACATCAAGGAGGATTTCTGCGGAGAGAAGATCACGACGAAACAAGCGAAGGACCTCATGGATAAGGTGCGCTCAATAATATTGAGTTGGATTTACGTAGCTTTGAAATCACATTGTTTGCGAGTCATGGCAGTCTGTTCGTTGGAACTCATGCCATGTATACATAGCGAAAACTTTGTATCCACGACAGGCAACATTCATGCGACACGTGGCTGAACATCATCCTGGGTCATAGTGTAACCTAGAAAGAAGTGGCAATCCACCAATTATTTGCCAAAAGGAGACCTCTTCTTGGAACTTCATCAAGACTGAATTATGTGAACACTTTGCATACCACTGCAGGCCCATCATTAGCCTCTCTTCCAGAGTTCATCTGTGGAAAAGGAGCTCGAATCGATGAATTGCTCCGCCTCCGTGGTGATGGTGTCGTCGCAAGGCCCTGCAAGAGGGGTGGTGAAGCATGTTTGTCAACAGGTGAGCGCAGTACTAATAGCATACGATATCGAAATATTAAATCCAGTTTTCTTTAGATTGTGGCGCTAATAGAGCACGAGCAAAAGAAGACAATCTGGATGACAACTCCACAGTGAAAACACACCTATGTGCTACAGTCTTCCAAAGATTTTTCCCGATTATTTGCATAACTTTGTTAACGTGACTGGAACATATTACGTCCTTGGACAAAATCGGGCGACTCAGTGTATGTCAATCACGGATTTTTTCCTTGAGCAAGATTTGCAGTTGCTCCATGCCAGTCCATGTAATACTTGCCTTTTATGCTTTTCGTTACGGACCATTACCATAGCATGTTAGTTATGCTCCTGATGTGAAGTTGAGTTGTGTTCCACATAGGCGGCCTGCTCATTATTTTTTGTACATAGCTACTCAGCGCACTTCACTTCTTTTTCTGGTACTACCTGATTCGCATTTACGATTCACTTCTGTAACACATGTACACGAAAGTCACTATTCGGTCGTTTCCATGCCGCACGGTTTGAGCTCAGCCGCATTGCTCTTTTTCGTGGGAACGGCACAAGAATTTGGAGAAGCAGTGTTACTTTATGTTCTTTCGCATTCTGTGATTTGGCTCGATACCCGGTTGTAATTGTGTTGCTGTCTTACCCTCACGTCATCCTTGGATTGTTCTGCAGCGTGTTATACACAAACGCTTTCATAAAAGCTTGCAGCACTTTGGTTACACTTAAGGTGCTTCATTTACCCAATGAAGATAGAAAACACTGAAACCAACCCCACCAGAGGCCTCGCCAGGTTAGGCTGTGTTCATGTCGTATGCGACCATTGCGACCATGCAAACTCTTCAAGAACGTTTGGTCCCTCACGGATTTCCACTGTGTGTACTTTTCCACGGAAGATCGCCCGATGGAGTGAATCCTCCGCGTCCTCGCCTAGCGAAGAAGTACAAGCACACCCTTAGGCAATGCAAACTAAAAGAGGGGGGGGGGGGTCCAAAGACGGCGAGGTTTCAGGTTGCATAATATAAGAAGCAGCATAAAGTAATGGTTACGATCACCCCCCTCAATGATCGTACCATTTTAATCCCAAAAATATCCTCTGGCATGCCAAACACAAGACTCTCATTACTCAGAATTTATCCTTATTCACATCAATACAGTAGGCAGGACGATTATGAGCGACACAAATATAAAAGATGTCCATGAATGTTCGGCCAGGACATGGAGCGAAAAGATGATGTGGGCGAAGACGTAGTAGGCATGGGAATAACTACATTACACTAAGTAGAATCTAAGGCATTCAGCTAGGAATTCAAAGCAAAAGAATAGGAAACTTACATTATGGCTAGAGCAAGTTTTATATTTAGAGTTATTTACATCCCCCCCCCCCCCCCGCCCTTAACGAGAGTCCGTCCTCGGACTCAGAGTTATAGTGGGGCTCGCACTGTGCTGTCAAAGATGTGGAGTTCCGTGACCAGGTTTCTGTCCTTGCACCATGCGACGATCGCTGACCATGTGGCGACATCCTGCAAGCATTTTATTGATCTTGTTACGAACATACCATCCTTGGCACGTGAAAGTGTTACATTCAGTCGTTTTGCGTTTGAGAAAAACGCGGCCTTTGATCTATTCTCGAGCGATGTCCTCGTCGTGCAGAGGATAACCACTAATCGCTCCGAGCTGTCTACGGTCCCACGGTGAGTGGTGTGTCCTGCACCAAAGATTGACAGAGGAATTTCTAATCTCTGCACAAACAGGTAACTGAAATGTCTTGTGAAGCGGATCCACGTGTGATCAAAAGACGCACCAGTACGTTTACCGTGTTAGCCATCACCACATTGGTGTGTGAACTTGTAACGGATCTCACCGATTGGCTGGGCACATCCACAAATTCGATGGGTATTGCTGGAATGGGCATCCGCAGTCTGGATAGCACGTCTCTCAGCATGTGTGGCGCAGTTCCACAGATGAGCTCATCTTTCCGAGTTTAACCTCATCATTTCTACGTGCGGACGGTACACAGTGCTCGCTCTGCACACTGGCACGTTTGCGTACCTGCACGCTAAGTCCAGCACTAACCTCGAACTCACCTCTACAGCGAGAGGATGTTATGTACACCGATGTATGTGAACGGTGCTCCCTCAAATCGTGAAAACATTGATATTGGAATAGCCTCGGAATCATTGAGGATTGGTCCAAGAAGGCAACCTTCCATGTGTTTTCTATTCTTTGCCACAATCATCTTTTTGAGGTTAGGTTCTGGACAAAGATTGTACAAAGGTATACATTTGGTTGGTACAACTTAAAGGCAAGGTCCGGTCAGAACATACTTTGCCGGTTTCTTGCTTGAAACGTTGGTTCTTCGATGGCATTGACCATAAATAACGGTGAAGGTCCGGAAAAGATTGGTTAAGTATGGTAAAGAACTGCTAATTTGGTTGCATGGTTGCATAGTACGTGTAACCAGTGGACGACCACTAAACAGCTAGCTCATAAAAGGTGTTGCAGGGGCAGATGAGGTGTTGCACTCGAAGGTGCCGCACCATCGGTGGCACTGTAGGAGTGGATGCCGCAGCAGACATGTTGTTGCGTAAGTCGTTACAGCAACACCTACAGCAACACCTCCTTGTCGCAGTCGTCACGTGTTGCTGTGCTAGAAGAAAGTAGCGGTGGCAACACCATCCCACCGGAACTCCAGGTACGGTAGCCCAGGAAAATTTTGTCCTGAAACTTGGAGTTGACCTTTAGAAGCGTCTCAAAGTTGGCTTATGTGATGTACGGATGGTTTACATCACGAAGAGCCCAAAAACAGTAGATCGACAATTTTGACCGGACCTTGCCTTTAACAAAATGGCTTATCAACACGTGGATCTCCTCTAATGCCGCCTGCTCCAGCAGAATGAGCTTCCTGTGTTCAGTGGTTACCAGGTGACGTTGGACTCCGGTAAACATAAACTCACGCATTTCCCATCTGCTGTCCGAGAAGGTCTTGAATTTCTTATAAGGCCGGTCGGAAAGCAGATGGCGATGCGTCTCATGGAAATTTTCCATAAACACCTGAAGTGCGAACGGGGAGGCGTTTGATGGGTCGTTCGCCATCAGGTCGTTGACGTACCCCACTGGTCTTATTTGGTTTGGTTGCAGTTGCACGATCTTGGAACCGATCACGTCAAGTGCGCTATTTTGGACAGCCGCTACGAGGATTTTCTCGCCTTTTAACACAGCCTCCTGAGCCATGACGGTAGTGCAGAGGGACTTACCTGCTCCGTATGCGCTGTCCACTACGAGAATGGAGTAATTCTTGTAGAATATGTTTACCGCGCTTACCTGATCTTCGTTGAGGCGGACCTGCATTCCTGCAACATTAACCAAAACGCTCGTTTGCTCTGGATCGTCAGTACCTGCGACTTCGATTTCTCGTGCAAGTAGTGCGCGGCCGGATATCCAGCATGTTGTGTTTGTGCGGAACAGATCCGACAGCTTTGCACCTTCTAGCATTTTCAGTACAGTACTTTGCACGCTCTTCAACGGTATATAAGGTCGTTTCCACCGAAATACGTCGATTTCTGGAGTTGATCAGGTAGGTTCGGAACCAAACGCCTGAACACCTTGACGATGACAGCAGGACCATCAGGTAGAATGAGCTGAGGCGGTGAAGAGTGAGATGAGCTGGAGGTTTTCCTGGAGTTGGTTTGAGAGCGGGTTACTGAACGACTGATGATGGAGGCAGTAGGAGAAGGCGTTGTTTCTCCGCAGCAAAGTCACTGTAGGTGGCACTCGCCAAGCACTGGATGAGGCCCTTGATGGCGAGGACACTACTTACGATTCTTGATTACGCCCTTTCTTTGTTCGCTCCGACGCTCTAAATTTCCCATTGGCAAGATGTTGCCACATGGGGTAGCAGATGAAGAATTTTTCTGCTGGTGAACTTTGAAAGGACTGCTCGGAGAGAGAGCAGAGCTTGAAAGATTCAGCAGCAAGTGGGACAGTTTCAGCGCGAAACACGTGTTCTCAGACAAAGAAATTCTTTATGTCTTAATATGGACTATTTTGTTTACTTGGGCTCACGGAAATTCAGAATTTGGGGGGCAACTAGAAATTTTCTCATTCGAATGAGGCAGAGATAGGACGAAGCACTCATGCCAGAAACAATAATGCGAAGCAGACAGGATTTCTTCGCAGAGGTGTGCAAAATCTGTGATTTTGATTGAAAAAGAGCTAAGAGAGAGAAATGCATGTTATTTTCATTTTAAGGTGAAAATCAGATATGTTATTTACACTTTAAGATGAAAAATATTAGGTATGTGAAAAAGTTTCCGCCCTTTTCAAAGCAAAATTGAGTCTTTATTGAAAAAGGAATAAAGCAGATACATCAGTCAAAGTATTGGCTATCGTTGACGGCGACCTTTCCCCATATTTCTGAGGGAAGACAGACGCCGTAGCGTTAGAAATCTTTGTCCTCCAACTCGATCCATTCCTTCACCCATCTTTCGACATCTTAAAAAGATTGGAAGCGCTGTTCCAAAAGCCCGTGGGACATCGACCGAAACAAATGGTAGTCTCATGGAGCACAGCCTGGTGAAGAAGCCGCATAAGGTAGCACGTTCCAGCGAAGCGCTTCAAGCGTTTCCTTGACGGCTTTTGTGACATTTCTCAAAAAGGCACCACTCCACATTGGGGACCCAAAATTTTCAAACAAGCATTTTTTCACCGAAACTTTGTACAGCAGGGTTATTTGAGGTGCTGAACACGATATCCTATCCATCCAGTACCGTAACCCAGTTTTCATAGGGCTACGGTAGGGTTACTCCGACAAAAAATGCTTATTTGGCTCGAATTCGACATGATTATCGCTGTGAAACACAATGATGCTGATGCAAATCAAAACAAATGTGTACTGAATATTATTGATAAATGTCTAACCAACAAAACTAAGCAGCGTTTACAAAGCATTTGCAAGGATGAGTAGCAATTATGACTACTTGGCGCTGAAGGGCGGAAACTTTTTCACATACCTAATAGTTCTATGCTCCTGGTTCCTGACGGCAACGAAGATAAAAAGTTCCTAGGAAATCTCCTATGGCCGTTTCGTCTTGCATACCACACAAAAACACAGGAGAAAATCACCGAGCAACGCACACAATAAGGTAGTGAAAGAGGAGAAAATAAGGGGATTCTTAGCTGAAAAGTTCCGGACCCCTAGACTATACCCAGCTAAATTACCCAGTTCCGGACCCCTAGACTATACCCAGCTAAATTACCCAGTTTCACTTACTCCCGGATGAAGCTTAAAGCGGTCATTTTCTGAGCTAACCTCAGAAGGACACCATTTTCTAAAAAGAGGAAAAGTTTGATGAAATCGCTGGCTACTATGGGGCCACGCTCGCTGCTACCAGTAATGGTTGCGATCACTCTCTTAATGATCGTACCATTTTAAACTCGAAAATAACCTCTGGCATGCCAAACACCAGATTTTCATTACTCAGAATCTATCCTTATTCGCATCAATACAGTAGGCAAGACGATTACGAGCGGCACAAATATAGAAGACGGCCATGATTGTTCGGCCAGAAAATGGAGCGAATGGATGATGCCGGCGAAGATGTGGAGGTGTCCAGACGTTGACCTCTCTCTCTGCCTCATCGACGTCCTCGATTGGGCTCCTCCTCTCCTTATATCGTTTCCTGGCGCGGCAGAAGTTCACCAGTCTGAAAACAAAGATTTAAGGTATGGGAATAACTACATTACACTAAGTACGTAGAATCTAAGGCATTTAGCTAGTAATTCAAAGAAAAAAATAGGAGACTTACACTATGGCTAGACCAAGTTTTATATTTGCAGTTATTTACAACTAGCGCCCCTTCGGGACGCCAGAAAGTGGGGTAGGGCAGCCACTTGAGGTATGTGCAAAAGCTTCACACATGTGAAATGCTTACAAGGGAAGTGCATGAGGCTAACCCCGGGGATCGAAACGAAACATCCATTTTTGGTAACATTGACTAAGGCGATGTTAACACGTTCGCGACACACGCGCTTTTGCGTACGTGGGACCCGTGCTCGACCGGTCGGGCACGTGGTCCCACGCGGTAGCAATTTTTCCTTCCGATATAAAAACCAAGATTTTTATGTTATAATTATCCTTTCTTTCATGGTTCTCGAAGGTTCCTTCCATTTCGATTGTCTACTGATCTTTCATGGTTCTCGAAGGTTCCTTCCATTTCTATTGTCTACTGACTTGTCGTTGTTAGGATTCTTTTTGAAGTTTATTGTTCTTCAAGTTGATCTAGTACGAAAAATCTAATGAAAAAGCTTGTGAGAAGATCAGTTTTGCCCACTGCGTGTATGATACTCTACCATCGCTGTTACTACGCTACTACAAAAAATTAGCTAACTGTGGACGTTTCACAAAGATATGACACTAAATGGGTAGTGCACGACCGGTCGTGCACGCTGTCGCGAACGTGTTAATGTATGTACATCATTTTTGCCCAATGATCGTGAGGCGTGCAGGAGAGCACGCAAAACTTTTCGGCGCCAACCATCTTCCACGCGTCCAAGATCTTTGAAAAGGTCTTCTCGTCTGAAGCTTTGCATATGGGGGCTATTTGAGGTGCTGAATACAAACATCATGTCCATTTTGTACAGTAACACTATTTTTATAGGGTTACTGTGCAAAATGGATACAATGTTCGTGTTCAGCACCTCAAGTAACCCCTGTATGCGAAGTTTCAGTCAAGAATTTTTTTTTGAAGAGTTTCGGTCCATGATCGTTAAATAGTACCGATTTTTGTAGTGACCTGTCAATGGAGTCCTTGCTTGGATTCATGGAACTTTGGCCACGCAAAGTGACCGTGGTTGCCGTGATTAGCTGTCCTATGGACTATCGAATGTTTGCATTTTTAAAAACCAGGTTCCGTCTGGTTACGCGATCATGAGTCCTAGTTCCAAGTATAGCAGCCGTGGTTAGGTCGAATGAATAACAAATCGGACGAAGTTCCTGCAGTAGTTCTTGCAGTGGCGCACCTATCTGATGTGTTCTAGTCATCGGAAATACTCGATGTAGGTTTAAAAGCCTTAAAGTCCCATTTCAAAAAGACTTGAGCCGGCGGGATTCAATCCCCGACCTCTTGCTTGATAGTTTGACGCGCTCTCCACTCGGCCACCTCCCCACCAATACCATTCTAGGCCCGTCGTCTCATAATCAAAGGAAACCAAGTTATTCAAAAATGGGTTTTTATACACTCCATGGTCCCAGGAAAGGTGATCAAGGTAATCACAGTTGCTTTCAGTTGTCAAAGTTTCACAGATGCCAGCTCTACATGGAGTCTTATGGCAGTGCAATTTAGAAATTTTGGCACGCTCCCCTGATCGCACTAGGATCATTGGGCAAAAATGATATGTATAAATCAACATCATCTTATGCAATGCTTCTGCAAGTGGATGTTTCGTTTCGATCCCCGGGGTTAGCCTCGTGCACTTCCCTTGTTGGAAAATTAGCAAATAAGCAAAACTAATTATTAGCTGAGCTCAAATACAAAATCCTCATCATGAATCGCGTATATTCTATCAGTTGGCCGCCGCGCCAACATCGGGCTTCCAGTCTTCTCGCGGCTTTCCCAGTTGCGCTTGCAAATTTTTGACCACGCATCTACATTTAAAGCTATTTTCCGATGCAATAATACTAATTATTGTTTTTTTGTCACATTTCTTACACGCCTATGGACCCGTTATGGACAGCTACTCCCAACTCTGCACAAGAGTATCTTTCACATGGCTTTAGTACTTGTGAACAATACAGAATAACCAATGCCGTGCGAATAATCACCTAGAATGATTTAAGCTTCACGTGACTGGAGTAGACCAACTGATGAGCTTCTGCTTCAACATACAGGGACGGCGAAGAGGTGGTCGACTGAGACACGAGCGAGCGCATAGCGTGCTCCTACTCCACCAACAGACGTGCATCTTGGCGTTGTCCCCACTACTGGGCCACCGCGGACCCATTCTTTATTCGTCACCTGTATCCTAGCGTCTCCTCACCACTGGGCCACGGCGGACCCTTCCTCCATCCGTGGACCCGAATCGTGGTGTTTTCCCAACTGCAGGGCCAGGGCAGACCCACTTTCAATCCGTGGACCCGTATCATGTCGCTTTCCCCACTATCGGGACACCGCGGACCCATTCTTTATTCGTGCAGCCGTATCCTGGTGTTTTCCTCAGTAGTGGGCCACAGCAGACCCTTTCTCCATCCGTAGACCTAGCGTTTCCCCACCATTGGGCCACGGCACATCCTTTCTCGATCGATGAACACCTATCCTGCTGTTTTTTTCTGAACTGCAGGGTCCCGGCACACTTGCCAGTCATCGGTGTACCCGTACTCCTTGTAAATTTCGAGAGTAATAGAAAAAAATAAGGAAAAATTGAAATAATATCAAAAATAATATTGAAAATTGAAATAACTTTGATCAATTGCACTGCCCTTTCCTGACGACAAAGGGAACTCTTCTTAGAAGCAAAGACGGATCCTAAGGCTGCATAATCCCCATCGGACCTCAATGAGATGGTGCGCAAAGAGCATATCCCACGTGAGAAAACCGAGTTCTACCGCTGCTGACCCCCTCCACGGCACAGTGTTTCAAAATTGGATGGAGTCATGAACAAAGCTCCAGTAGAGGGGCTACTCTGCTCCGTACATCGCTGTAAACACTGTCTCGCCTGGGCTCGAGACTGCTAGACACTAGTCCCACCGCGAAATCCTGGATGCACCCGACTTCCACTACGTCTATGCATCGATGACGAAACATCGGCCGAATGCCCCGTCAACTGCGCATCCTCGCGAAGTACAGTCTATAATTGAGCCTCATGGCGAGCGCATGCGATCACGTGCTAGTTCCTCCACCGCCTCCGCTCTAGAACATTTTGTTGCACTACCATGATTTATATAAAAGGATAACCACTCTTCAACATTCCGTTATTCCTAGCATCACCCTCTCGATGGAGCGTTCGACAACGCTGACCGCATTCTCATCCTGCTTGCATAACGCCCAGGTTTCTGAGGCGTACGTCAAAGCAGGGGGAACCGTCGTATTGAAGAGGTGGGCACGGAACCTGGTGTTCTTTGTCTTCTTCACTACGTCCTCGATGCTCTTGTAAGCTCCCCAAGCCGCTCGCTTCCTCCTGCTCAGCTCTGGACCGAGTTCGTTCATTATGTTGACTTCCCGACCTAGATATACATAGCTGGAGCATTCGGATATGGTCGTTCCGTTGAGCGAGAATGGGGCATCCGGGACCCATCCGTTCTTCATGAACATCGTCTTCGTCAGATTCAGTTGGAGACCAATCCTTCCACACGCGTCGTCGAAGTCGGCCAGCATCCGTTCCGCTTCGTCGATGGTTGGTGTTATAAGGATAATGTCGTCAGCGAAGCGAAGATCTTCGC
>KN731626.1:0-12029 GCA_000816745.1 Ancylostoma duodenale | reverse complement strand
TTTTCACTTCGGAAAACTCGTACAACCGCTCAACTCGGCATTGAGTGGTCGGATGAAGGATTACTACGGGCCCAGGATACGAGTTCGCTTCAGCCCAATAGTATGAGGAACGGCAGGATACAGTTCCGCCAATGGAAAACGAGTCTGCATTGGCCCATCAGTGAGGAATTTTAGGCCCATTCAATGATTAGTTCTGCTTCTTTGTCAACTTTCAAGGGATTTGGCAAGTGCGATACTTCTGCACATGCCCCAAATGGCTGCCCCACCTCACTTTTTGACGTCTCGAGGGAGCGCTAGTCATATTTTAAAGACGAATAACGAAACAAAAGCGGCATTGCCACACAATCGTGTCTCCAAGCCTGATAAAAGGGTGGATGAAGGACGTGATCTCTGGCCAAACGCATGACTTGTACCTGATCTGTGGCTGAGCCTGGGCGCGAAAACATGTTTAGAAATAGACGTTCTCATACAGGGTGTTCCAAAATATTTGCTGTTTAATATATAAATATTTGTACACACTTTATAGAAGCTACGTACTAACTGAAAAATAGAAATAAGTATGAACCTGTTCTCATATCGCACGCGATGAGAGTAAATTCGTACAAAACATTTGTGGCTGAAGGCAGTGCAATGACTTCAATTTTGACAAATTGGCTAACGACAGTTATGATGAGAGTGTGATGCTATGTGCCTGCTGCCATGCCTCCATAGAATGAGCAGTCATGGGTAAAAGGATTTCCATCAAAGATGTCAAGAAGAAGACTAAGGTGAAATCTTGAGATTAGCCTGGATGCAAACCTGAATAGTGGTTTCAGAGGAGAGCATAATTGGTTTTGTATGCCTCTTCAGAATTTGGCGTTACAAAAGATATCATTTCATCGGTATCGTTTATTCTGAACATCTTCGACCTCACGGTTTTGGTTGTGTGAAGAGAGATTGTGTGGTTTTTACTGCTACTATCCTTTCTATAAGTTACCCTTTGGCAGAACAATCTATGCCTTGAGAAACCCTCGCTTCTCGCCTACAATATACAGTGCCAGCCAAAATTATATAACCTTTTCAACATTCCGTCATAACTTCTGAAAACGTAGAGCTTAGAAGTTCAGATTTTTATGATAGCTGTACACACTGAGGCACGATGGAAAAATGATAAAATCCAGCCGTTCCGTGGGCGATTTTTTTTAGAAAAATTTTTTTATTATTTGGGGTCCAAATCTGTAATTTGGTGATTTTCATAAACGGACACAAAATGGTTTTTATAGATGAAAGCTGACCGGGAGTGAATGTATTTTAGTAGAATGGACTCAATTCTAGTAGAATATGTGCGTTCGCGGACCACTGATTATGATATGCCAGGTCTACATGAAGTTAATCCAACAGTTGCCGGTCATAAGTGTTTTCGCTAAAATAGCTGATTCTTTCTTCCCCTATTTGGGATCAGCGCTGCTTCCTGTGATTCATCGTATCAAACTGAACATGTTCGCCCGTTTTGAGACCCGGAGCTCTTCAAAACTCTCCAAATAATATCGATGATCGTGATGCACCCTGTAGTGCATTTCACGAGAAAAAAATTGGATTATTCTCTTGCTCGAGCAGCAGCATTTTCACAGAGTTTTATGGAGGGCGAAGATGTGCCAGGACTCGTGAGACATCGGTATGTACATGTAGCCCCATGTCGCTCCAAGTTTGGTGGAGCTGGACGATTTGAAATGAGAGGTACTGTCTACTACGACGAGCACATTTGCATCGTTGGTCCACACATGGGATTTCACAGCTCATCTGAGGGTTCTTATTATTAATACGTCTTTTTAGCCTTTCTGATCAGATAAGAACAGAATTGGCCTATTTTTGCAAGTACCACGGTAAGACATTTCGCTGCTGTGTTGTGTCATGAACTCTACTGATTTTCAGAAGATCTTATCCAGTTGAGTCCACAAAGACTGGAGTTCTACTGTCTGTACTATTACTGTGGGATTCCTAGCGCATGTTTACCCACCACGAAAACCTGTGAGAATCCTGCTGCTCGAGGAAGAAAAAATCCAAAATTCTTTTCTCGTGGTATGCACTACCGGGTGTATCGCGAACATCGGTATTATTTGGAGAGTTCGGATGAGCTCCGGATCTCAGTACGGGCGAATATGTTTAGTTTGATGCGAGGGCTCACAGGAGTCAGCTCTGACCTCAAATTGGGAAACAAAGAACTAGGTTGGCGAAAATACTTATGACGGGCAACTGTTAGATTAACTTCATGTAGACCTGGCATATCATAATCAGTGGTCCGCGAACTCACATATTCTACTAGAAGTGAGTCCATTCCACTGAAATACATTCACTCGCCGTCAGCTTTCATCTATAAAAGCCATTTTGTGTCCGTTTATTGCAATCACCAAATTACAGATTTGGACCCTTAATAATAAAAAAAATTTTCTAAAAAAAATCGCCCACGGAATGACTGGATTTTGAATTTTTCCATCATGCCTGAGTGTACACAGCTATCGTAAAAATCTGAACTTCTAAGCTCTACGTTAGCAGAAGTTATGACGGAATGTTGAAAAGGCTATATAATTTTGGCCGGCACTGTACATATGTAGCTCCATTCGTCTGCAAAGAACACATCAGGGTGTTGACAGAATCAGATCAATCCCGAAGGATGCTTCTCTTTGTATCTCACTCAGCCAATAAACACACTTGAAGCTTCCTCTTCATACTCCTGCAAAGTAATGAATTAGGTTTATCACCAATGGTTAATGCAGGGTTTTTCAGCAACTGATGGGCCCAGAGTTTTGAGTTAACCTGTACTTCATTCCTTTTGTCAGACCAGCCTTTTCTTTCTTCTGACGTAGTAAAACCAAAACACAGCGTCAGCAAGAGGCATGGATGAAAATTTCAGTAACGGACAAGCAGATCGTAGTCTCAAATTTGAAACACATATTTCTAATTCACCGTAGCAGGTCTCAAGAACTTCCACCTTGTCAAAAATGAGGGCCTTCATTATGGTTTCCATTCTAATAACACCTTGAGAAATCCTGAGAGCAGTCAAATATGGGTTGAACACATACACGATCCAAGCAAAAGAAGGAAGAAGACAAAAAGTGTCAGCAACATCACCGTGAGATCAATAATCGTAAAAGAAGGAATGAGGAAAGCCGAAAGACGATGAAAAGACAGAGAGGTCGCAATGGTCAAATTAAAAAAAAGTATAATATATGAAAAGCGAAACAAAATGAGGTACAAAAGTGGGCACAAGGCAAAAAAGCACCACTTTACTCATAGCGGAATTTACAAGTTCACCCCCGTCGTAAGACTAAAAAAGTGAGCTGAATGAGAAAGGAAAATGCACACAATAACTGGGTGGCTGGCGCTTGGAAATGTGTTTCCACATGGAGAAAACGTACAGAGATGGCTTGCTCTTTCGCACCTACATACACTCAGAAAAACGCTATCTTAGCTTTACCTTCACTTCCATTTGCTCCGTGTGTGAGTTAGGGGAGAGAGGCATTGCGCAAATACTTGTATGAAAGTTGTGTAAAGAGATTGCAGTAAACCCCTGTGTACTCCAAAAGGTAAGTGTCGAACAACTACAAAACACTAGTCACAACAAGCGTTTACTGGTTCTTCACTGCTGGCAATCCACAGCAAGCCGTTCTTTCCAGACGGAAAGAAAGTGAATTTCACAAGGAATTTGAATTTCACTTTTCTTTGCTTTCAGGCTCTTCCTTTGTCGCGAAAGAGAGGCCTGGGCACCGTATCCGTGATTCACGCCGAAGGTGGCTGTGATCTACACTTGGCCACATCCGCCTTATCGGTTATCTATCTTTGCGGTCTCCGGGCCTCTGTTTTTAGCTTCGAGAGCCTTCGGCAACGGCGGCCATTTCTTTATTCCTTTACCCATTTCTCCTGTTGGCCCTCATTTTTACTGCATTCACAATTCTCTAATCTAACTACATGATATTCACGTGTATGGCAACCTACTGCATGCAGCTCATTCTTGTCTTACTACATACTACTCCATGAGCCCTGACATTAAAATATCACATTTAGCTAATCACAGTTCCAGTTATAATTCCTATTGAATTGATCTAATGACATTGTTATGATTCTATTCTGATAACTCATCTGATTTAGTGTGTCTAATGCTAACATTAGAATTACTAAGTCCCTCTTTATCATATGTTAACTTTCATCTCACTAATGGTTTATTCTCACTTTATTTATCGCAGTTTTATGTGTCTCATCATTTTTGTTCCGAGGTGTTACCAGTACAGTGTTGCAGCTGTAGCCGCGGAGATAGAGCTGTACTCATATAACATGAACGATCAGGCCATTGAATACATACTTCTATTGTCATGAAGTCTATTTAAACATCTGATGTGGACATCAGTTCATAATTTTGCTTGAGAAATTAGAAGATCTGACCAAAAATGATGGTGTTTATTGGTTGCTTACTTGATAACACTAGTCACAGCTAGTCTCTGCAATATTTTGCTTTTCAATTGTGTTATGGATTAAAGTATGATGTGGATTTGTCACGACTTCTGAGAAAGCCAGCTTCTGAAGATTTTATCGATTCAAACTACAATTTAAAAAATGGAACGCCTGGAAATATCACATGTTTTTTGCAAGTGAAAATCCGATACGTGTGTTTCCAAAATCATGAATGTGGCAATAAGTGCGAATGAATGGATCTCCTAGAATCCACTGTGTGCTGAATCCACCTGATTGAATGCCGAAAAATGCCAGAGCACACTGAAACAGAGATTTTCGACGAGACTATCGGAATTAAGAAGAAAAATGACTTACATATCCATGTCCAAGTTTCATATCAATTACATATTGGTGAGATGGGATGACGTATTGATGACCACTAATTCTGAATATCAGGTTGGGCTGCGCCCACATCTTCGCGCACGGAACGACGTGCATCCTGTGGGCAGGCATGTATTTCGCGTTAGTTGCTCGTAGGATTCCGTTAAATACTGCCATCGGAGTGCCAATGAATGACGCTCCGGAGTCGGTGATCACCTAGATATGTATGTATAGATGGCTGGCTTAGAGAGTGCGTCTATGGCTATGTCTGTAATTACGGCTGCGGTACTGAGCCATTCGGGTAATCAGCTGATTCGGTTTAGTTTTTACACTTTCATTGTAAGTTCCAATATGTACACGGTGGTTGATGTGTTTCTACTGTCTCCTATTAAAATGCTCCTATCAGACTCATCCTGCGGCGCCCTCCAAACGATCGAATCAGCTGGCTGGTACCGCGCTGCGGCTGTAACTGCAGACAAATTCACATACGCACTCTGTGAGTTACCATTTCGAAATATTTTGCAAAGATTTGAAGGTAAAATACAGTAGTATTTGTTAGTAGAGCGGAGCGGTATGCTGTCTTGTTAAACCGTCTTTGTATCACAGAATACTGCCCAACTGATCTGCCGCGTCGCACCACCTACGCGGCGCGGTAAGGGTGTTCTCAGAATTGATGTCTGCTTATGTTTTCCATAATTTTTTTCGTCTCCATTCCATTCCCAGGTCATCGTTGCGCCGAACTTGGGCAAAACGTCAATCCAGGCCACCTCCGATAACCCCAGTGTCGTGCTGGTCTGCCGCGGCGCGTGGGTGATGCGTCGCGGCCAACCAGGTGGGTGGCTTTCCGTGGTGCAAGTGAGGCTGACCTGTATTATATGTGTGAACCTCAGGTAAATTTATTCTCATACCTGGTCAACCGAATTCCAAACAAAGTTTCCAATTTGGAAGCCCTGAATTGGGAACTGCCAGTATTTAGGAAGTGACAGGGGCACCCAATTTATGGCTGTTATGCAGTGGGTGGTGTCCAGAGCCCCATATTGTATGTATCCAACCATTGCTCCGTATGACATTGTTGTCTGGAAAGGAAGATTTGGTCAAAAAAGGCAAAATGGCAAAAAAAAAGCTGAATGAAGTAAGCTTTACCCGTCTTCCCAGCCAAATAGTGAAGAGTTTCTTGTCAAGTCTAGGGAGAATTGCTTCCAGAGGTGTTTTAACCTAAAATGAGCATGATGACCTTTCCAATAAGTGAATCTTGCGATGTACTAGGACAGTACGTTGCCTCTAGCTAGGGAAGGCCATCCGAGACCAAAAATGCCATCGATTGGCTGGTAGCCAAAGACGTCGGCGATGGATGTGGCTACACCGAATTTTTGAGCCGGCACTTTGAAGCCTGAAAAATCCAGGAATCCATGAAATACTGCTGTTTTTTTTCAAGTTGCTATTTACCGTGAAAAATTGAAAGAAACCTGCAAAGGTGATGGTATCAGTGCCATAGTAACCATCTGCCGATCCGGTATAGTATTTCATGTGGAACCCTTGAGGGATCTTCCTGAATGTACTGGAGGCACCGGGTTTAAACTTCAGTTTCGGTCGATAGCCGGCTGGATATCCCGTGCACTGGCGCTGTCTACATGCCTGGTCGATTACCCACATGTTTGACGATCCTGTGTCCATGTGAAGATAGAAGACTTGGTCTGAATTCAGAAAATTGTTCAGCAACATCGTTTAAAATTTGGGTAAAACAAACCCACGTGGTGTTCCAACCGTCACAACTCCAAGGTAAAACTGATCGAAGTAGTCGTTGAGTCCTTGCCATTTCCATTCAAGGTTACTGTAGCGAATTTTGTCCAGTTTTTCGAGATATTCCGTGTAGTTACCGGTCCTGAAGCAAACACTGTTACTCTTTGGTAACTGCATTTTTGTAGAAACTCACGCGATCAGGTTCTTAGCAAGAGATCCCCAATCGTACACTTCCATCGTGAAGTTTAGCGTGAACCCAACGTGTAGCATGGAAAGAAATACCCAAGCAGCCTTCATCTGCAAAGAACAGGGTATACTTACCAAACATAGGGTAAGCAGGTGTCCTAAAATTTGTACGTTGTAAGCTAAGTGTTGGAAAGGACCATTGAGGCGAAATTTTGCAAAGCTCATCCACAAATGTCTTAGCAGGACTAAGCTGTTTTTATACGTTTCACTAGAAGCGTAGTTCTTGTGTAGTTCTGTCTTACTGCGGAAAAACAATAATATCCGAGATAAGAGAGCAGTCGCTATCCTGTATAAGGAAGTGCATGTCGCTGCAGATTTGCTACAGCAGCTCCTTTGGCTGCAGTCGTTAAAGTTCAAGGTACACATTCGGTCTTATTACGTAGAATCTAGCATGAGCATAAGCAAGAAAGACAAGCTTATTTTTCACACGTCAACCCTAAAAGATTGGAAAATCTGTGTTAGATAGCAACTACAGATATATTTCATAGAGGTCCACTCTGGAATTGCCCTCCTTTATACCATAAGCAATAACCTAATATCTTTGAAGTTCGTCTAGAATAGCATGGTAGGTTGACCCAATGAAAAAGAAAGGAGTGGGAAGGCCTACAAATGTTGTTGTACGGATAACTATGTATTAAGTCATCAAATAAGTTACAACAATTTTTCAAGTTAGTTTGTATTCCTTCCCTTTATGGTGATTACGCAGTAGTATGAAATCGTCAGCGAACGCTTTTCTTCCTTTACAAGGATATCCTCAACATTTTCCAGTATATTTAATTTCACCCAAATTTAGGGCATTAGAAATGGAAATACCAACCGGCAAGAACCAATCTTAACAATTGCTTCGTTTTTCCTTTCATCTTGACCTTTCTTCGTTCACACCACTCGAAGTTGGCTCAGACTAGCCAGAAGAACTGAAAAATAACAGAGCGGACGGGGCTTCACTGCAACGAGAGCAGCTTAACTGCCCAGGTCCGGATCTTACGTAACTGGGCAGGATCAATCATTGAGACTACACATGATGAGGGTGTTGACGCCCGTGTTATGATTGGTGAATTTGTGTGGTGTTAACAGTTTCACCCTAGGTAATCCCAATGTTGAAAAAGGAACAAGAGAACTTAAATTTTTAGCATTATTCAACAGCGGATTCTAATAATTACCTTTTAAAATTTGTCGACGAACTTCTGAGAAATCTTATTTTTGAAATTTGTCGTCATCATTTGCTTTCTTGGTGGCTTTGCTTTTTGTATCCTCGCTCCATTCTTTACTTCTCCGTTCTCAGATTGAGTCTGGCAAAAATAAACCCTGAAATCGACCATCTGTGTCTTTTTCCCCTTCGTTGCCAAAACTTCTTTTGCATGCAGTTTTGCAACTTTGAGGCTCACTGAATGTGAAGATACAACTACTAGCGAATCCAATCCACTAACTAGTAATGAATGAGGTTTGACATGTGGATTATTTACCTTTTGACTCCTACACACCTCCTCTAAGGAAGTAACAAGCACTTGCCTGACAGTGAACTCTATGTACTCTCAAGGTTGAATAAACTTCCTTATTAGTTAATTTTAACTTTGTAACATCAGCACTTTATCATGTTGCACGCGCAGAAAATGTCCTACGTACTACTGTGCAGTCATTGTACCAGGAATCGAACTTTATCATACGAGGAGCAGTACTACGGATGACATGATTCTATTAGACTGATCAAACACCAGCCAATTACGGATTTTCTAAGAAAACGTTTCCTCGTTGTCAGGATCAAATGAACGCTGAAGTTGTGAATTCTGTCTGTTCTACGATTCTACTGCTCATGAACGAGTAACATACCATTTCAGAAGAGCCTAGAACGTATAACAAGGGATGAACAGGTTATTTTTGTTTCTATACGCCAAATGAAACATCATTTATTTATTAATTTATTTAATTATTTATTTATTCACTGCAATCAGTGGTGCGCCAGGAAAAAAAAACAGTAAACAAGTAGTTCCGCATTCACTCTCCGAAGAAAGTAAGGTTTGAATTTCAGTGGTCATGACGGGGAAGCAGGTCGTTTTCCTTCTCCGGCAGGTAGAATGGTCCACAACCGAGATCCTTATCCCATTCAGAACGCAGTACGGACAGAAAACTTACTGGCTTGCACGATCAACTTAACCCGTAGTGAACAAGTTCTTCAGGGACCCTGGATGAGCGTATTGGGGATCAATCCATTCTTGGTCGTCGTTGCGATTCAGAGAAGTCTATTACAATTTTTTTCTATGAATTTTATGATTTTTTTGAGATTATCAGAAAATCTTTGCAAAAATGGCCAGAATGTAAGCCTGGCCGGAGTGCAGCTCCTATCGCTAACCTACAATCGAGAGGGCGCACTTTGGATTTGCTTGGCTAGCAGCATCACGAGCTGAGTGGGGTGATAATAGTGCAAATGTGGTTAATTTTGACCATAACATCAGATGATAATGACTGGACTTATATCACTAGTTCAGTGCTGCTGTAGTACTACGATTGGGTAGGGGGATAAAAAGGCGAGTACGGGCATTACCATCAAAACCCTAGCAAGGGTTGCATACGCATCAAATCTTAGCTCGTTTTTGTGTCGTATCTGCCCAGGCAAACATTCGGAAGGACCGCAGGAGGATAGCAAGAGGGCCGAGGATCATTCTGCATAGCTGTCGCAGTCCTTTTGAGTCCTTTTATTCCTGCGTCTCTCACTCCTTAGCCACATAATCAACTTCACTTTCTGCTGCTGTCTTTCCGGAAGTTTGTCTGGGTTCCGCTCAACTTTCATAGCTCCTGAGTGATTTCTCCAAGAATTTTTTTTTGTCAAAGTATCTCATTTCAGGCATGAAAACCCTAATTTTATTAGTAGTCATCATCACATTTGTGGCTGCTTTGAATTTTACCATGGATGTTCATAACTTCGGATCACTTCGCGCTAATCTCATAGCGTAAGTCTTTCTGCCTACCTCCAGCCGCTCCCTTCCCTTTCAGCTCAGTGCAGACACCTGAGCATCAAAACTTCAGCCGCGGAAACCTCACCGATTTTCTGGAAAAACAAAATCACCATCGCTATAGCAACTTATTTACGCATCAGCGACCGCTCTACGATTACTTCGATCAGTTTTACTTGGGAACTGTGAATGTGGGAACACCAGGTTGGTCCAGCTCCTTTCACATCATTGTCCACCCCTCCATAATAATGGACCTAATCTTCCTTTTTAGCCCAAGTATTTTACCTATCCATGGATACTGGCTCGTCCAACATGTGGGTTATTGCCCAGGGATGTGCACAGCCTCAATGCACTGGATATCCATCGAGCTATCGACCAAAACTGAAGTATTGGCCTGGTGCCTCTTCCACATTTAAGAAGATCCCGCAAGGATTCTATATGTACTACCACACAGGATCAGTCAGTGGATACTATGCTACCGACAGGATTAATTTTGCAGGCAAGTACAAATTTATCACTCGGTAGCTCCTAAATGAGAGTGTTTATCCACTTTTGCTCTTAGAAAGGACGGAAAAGTGTTCCTACGGTGGACGAAAGGTGGTCTTCCCAGGAAAAATTTTGCTCTCTTTTTTCCAGGAGTCAGGATAGAAAATCAAAAGTTCGGCGTCGCCACTGCAATTGCCAATGTATTTGGTTACCAACCAATCGATGGAGTGTTCGGACTAGGATGGCCTTCACTTGCGGTGGGCAATGTGAGTCTTCAACCTGGATGAGGGAGGATTCCTGGAGAATTAAATGGTGGACAGCTTTTGTTTTCAGGTGAAGACTCCAATGGAAGCTATACTACCACAACTGGACAAAAAACTCTTCACTATTTGGCTGGGACGAAGGGTAAGCTCTGCTCTTTTTCCATCATAAAGCCATCGCTGTATCTCAGAAAAAAAAAACTTCTTGAGATTTTCACGTGAAAGCAGTCTCCATTAGTTCCTACTTACACTGGTATACGTGAATCCGTGCAAAACTGCCGAAAAGCCCACCTCTGAGCCCCATATTTCCTGGGGAGATTGTGGGCGGGGCCAGGGGCGGGGCTAACGCAGGAGGCAGGAGGACGGGCTTTCTTAATAACGCACCCCGGCAGCTCACAATCTGAGGGGATTCGTACACTACGGAGAATTCTTCATTATCCATCGGGAGTGCACCTCATGTGTGACTATTAAAGAAGCATATGACGCGGAAACCTTTCGGTCTCGCCTTGGCCCCGCCTGCAAACTCCCCAAGAGTTGGGACCTGAAAACGGAATTTTCGGCAGTTTTGCACCGAATCGCGGTGACAATTGTGATCAGGAACTCCTGAAGATTTCTGTTGTTCGAATATATCGAAAACGATTCCGAGGTGCGACAGAGCCTTTAATGTATCTAACACATCACTACTCCAGACAACAACAGCATATGGAGCCTTGGCTGGCTCTATTCAGTACGGAGCTTTGGACACAACCCATTGCGACGCAGCAATCAATTGGGTGCCGCTTTCTAAGGCCCAATATTGGCAGTTCCCTATCCAGGGCTTCCAACTCGGACAGTTCATTAGGACCTCTGTTGACCAGGTGAGCTTTGTTTTAACCAAATTCACATCGTGGAGCTGCTTTTTGACATTTACAACACAATTACTTTCTCTTTGCACATGCTTCAAACGGAATTGAAGTAGTTTGTTAAGCTCACCTTTCTCTTGTCGTTTCTAAATGGGAATTCGGATTTTTCAACGGAAGAAAGAGATGAATGCTGAGTAGGTGAATCCGAAGTATTTCAGGTCATCACAGACACTGGAACATCATTTATTGGTGCACCGCTGGGCGTCCTCAATGGAATCATTCAAATGACCGGGGCGAAATACAGCGCCAAGAATCAAATCTATATCGTCCCATGTACAACAATGTTCCGACAACCTAATGCTCTCTTTAAAATTAATGGCAAGCAATATGTCATCCCTTCATCACAGTATGTGCTCGACCTGAAACTTGGGAACGGATACGTAAGTGAATATTCGTTGAATGTTTCCCGGTTCATTTTTTTGGAGAATGATCAAAAATTTCCCTTGTTTCTAGGATTTTTTCTATGCAGCAAATAGTGTTGTTACCTTCCTTACCACACTCTCTTTCAGTGTGCACTAGCGTTCTTCGGAATTCAGGCTGGAGGCTTCGGCACACCGTGGATCCTCGGAGATCCGTTCATTCGAACCTATTGCCACGTTCACGACTTTGAAAACAAGCGTATTGGACTCTCAGTAGCAAAG
>KN731622.1:0-12035 GCA_000816745.1 Ancylostoma duodenale | reverse complement strand
AAACAAAGAAAAAAAAAAACAGAAAGATAAGCAACACAATCACAAGCCATGATTAATAAAATCACACTTTGTGACTAAGTGACGAAAAGCAGGCAAAACTCACTTCAAAAAACCCGTTGAGGAAAGAAAAAAAGTGGTTGGACAGCGTGGACCAGCCGGAGATAGAAGAATTACACTGAAAAACAATGAAAGGGATAAGCACTTGCAAGGAAAACACCAAATGAAAGGAGAAGAAATGTAACAGAAAAAAAAAAACAGCATAGGAAGTGATGAAATCACAGCTTATCAGCATAAAAATGAAAATTAACGGTTGTGAGGAGAGCAAAAACCTACTTCAAGAAAACTTTGAGAAGCAGCTGAGGACGAATGGGCCATGCACACAATCTGGAAATAAAGAAAAGTGAAAACAAAAGAAAACGCAGAACGCAGCCACAATAATAATGAAATGAAAGGAAAAAAGAGGATACTACAGGAAAACAAAACAAAACGCAAATTTAGGAAATTCAAAGCATCCTATCATACAAGAAAACTGTTCCTACCATTATGCAGACTATAAGATTGTCACCACAGAGTGAGCAATCCTCACTCATCCGCTAGTGACGGTCGCGTGTTGCGGTGCGGATTAATCTCCGCCTTTTGGTGGAACGCTTGGTGAGTTCGTCTCACACGTCTGGTGTTCAGAGTTAGCTAGCCATTACGAGTCGAAGGCACAGTTCAGAGGAGGCGTTTGATGGTGTAAATCATAAATTCATGAAAATTGATCCACTTTCAGGCCTTGAAAACGGCGTGTTGCCGAAACGTTGGCAAATAAAGTATTTACAACAACCTGCGTGGCTAAACAATTGAAGAAATATTCATCAAAAAGTTTAGCCCCAAGCCAATGGGTAAATCTATAGGAGGCAGGTAAACTTCACTACAGAAGATTACCCCGGCCAATACCATGACCCGCTGGCATTTGCGCGCTCAATTACGTCAGTGGAGCAGATTATGTTTACTCTATATCAATGCCAAATGGAAAGCTTTTCACAAACATGATTTAAGCGTTAGAACGAGTGCCACACGCAAGCACCGCTCCATGTTTGTGCTACTAGAATCTTCTTTCACGAATTGTGCTCCGTTACACTTGACTTGATTTGCTAGTTTTTTGACTGACACTGTCAAATATCCTTTCCGTGACTTGTATGTGACTACTTTCGAAATGCATTCAAATTTTCGAATGTTCTTTGTGAAAGTCGCGATTTCATCGCCAGTGAACCCCTGTACCTCCAACTGAGAGAGAGCAAATTTACAAAAAGAAGACGAATATGTAGTAACAGTAGCGAAGCAGATATTGCTTCGCAACATGCTTGCGCGTTTATTTGCGCAGTGAGTGTAGCAGCAGTTTATGCACCAATTAGTCGTGACTGCGGGGTTTGCCCACCCTCCGGGATGAACGCGTGATGAATATCACTTCCACGTTCACCCCCAACTCTGTAAGAGACCCCGTGGTAAACGTTCACCTCCATTCTTAATGATGACTGCCAACCCTGAAATCTGATTTTGCTGCTATGTGCGCTGCACTTTTGTATGAAATTGATAGAATTATTTTGGCGAAACTAATCTGTAGACCAATATCATATTATATATTCAAATTTCGATAGGAATAATTTCTATCATCCTTGATACATCCAAAAAATTCAGACACCAAAGTGATTCAATCATTTTGAAATTTCCTTATCCGAAGTGTCCCTTTGGTGCAGCAGAAAGCTTCTTATGCGAACAGAGAAGTGATTGGGGCTCCGAAAAATATCCTTGTATGCACTATGCATGGGTATTCAAATTAGCTTGACGTTCGAATATTCCCTTTACTGGCATACTCTGGAAACCTTGAGTACCTCTACATAGTTCAATGTTCTCCTCTAGAGTGATGGGGTGGACGAGTTACCCTGTTAGGCAGATCCAGTGAAGTTGTGATGCTCGGTAGTACGCTTCCAAGGGTGGTTGGCGCGTGCTTTTTGATTCAAGTCTTTGGACAGCCCAAGTAGCCTGCGCCGCTAGTCCAACCTCCAAGTCTCTGGCTGGCCTCACAGACGCTTCTTATTGGTGTTTTGTTTTTGTGGGCGGCCTACGCTATACTGTGAACTATCCAACGGTTACTCCTCCCAGTTGAAAGAGATATTGTAAATTAAATCCTTATTTTCAGGCAAGTTCTTTCTCTTCGTATTCCTTGAAGATTTTCTTGAAAGGCATTAGCCTGCAATACTTCGAGTTCAACTTTCCTCAGACTCTTTCGTGCGTGTGAAATTTAGGCAAAATTGCGCCTTCATGTAAATCTGTTCTTTCCACATTGTGAGGAGCCTTTCTGCACTTTTTTTCAAGAAAAATTCCCGGAAGCAGGTTGTTACTCCGTCGAAGGTGAAGATCCCCTATCCTCCTCCCCCCCCCCCCCCCCTTAGAACTGATTGAAGGTGATGTTGGGTTGAGGTATGGAAGATTTGGTGAGCTTAGATGCCAAGAATCCTTACCTGTAGGAGGTTGCTGCAGAACTAACTTCAAGTATGTCAATCAGTGATCCGTACACATTTATTCTCTACCGGATCCATTGTATGTACATAGTACGGGAACCATGGTAAGTAGGTCCAATCCACTGTAACTACACCACGAACTATAGAAGTTCTCACAAGCTTCACTTCCGCGTGAGTCTCTAAAACTCTCTCGAAAGCTTGAATTAACTTGAATTAATAAACTCTAGGAGGTGTGAAGGAAGGTTTCACTACATAACTTTGGCCGCCGTTGTGTCTCGATAGTGACGTTACCCACTTGACCGATTCAGGGGCACTGATGATGGCGCACCTTTCAACGATTTACTCCAAGCCTGTTCTCGGCTGGGGCTACACTATAGATGTGGAGTTTACACTTGCGGACAAGTACCCGTGGTTGACACCATCATTGCCAGCTCAGAGAAGTAAGTGAGATGCATTGATCTCCACAAAATGTATAGAGAAAACTTCCACATGATACTTGTGCAGCCCAGTATTTTCTTGAGCTGAAACGTTCCCTGTACGTGTCTGAACTTATATTAGGTTGAAGAATTAAGTGTCCGCTGTCTTCGTGCTCATATTTCTTAACTGCATTGCAATGTTTGGAGCTGAATATGTGCTCATTTCAAAGAGCGATCTATTCCGCGTCTACTAATTTAGGAATTGCTTAGGTTCCTTCAACTTCCGATTTTTAAATAAATTTGAAATGTGAAAGATCAAAAACGTTGAATTTTCTTCGGCATGTTGTACTAACTTGGACAAGGGATATCACCTGTAAAACTTCATGAAATGCAAAGAAAGTTTGCTCTGCCCCTCGGTCACATCCATGCAGAAAACGACTCCTCGAAGATACCCTCAAACTTGGGCCACTCAACCGAAATTCATAGTGTCAATCAATTCTTCGACTGCATGCATTTCCAAATTTGGATTTCAATGTCATCAAATAACCGCCTCATAGCACACTACCAAAATGTTGATTGTGTCCGTGGAGCAATCATTCCTTTGAGGAGAAAAACTCCAAGAAGTTTGAGGGACTAGAATTCAGATGGGTCAACATTATGACCCACAGCGAGCAGAACTCTCTGACTAGAGCGTTGGATTCTTGTATAGAAGAAGAGGGAGAGTCACCGATTAAGAAAAAGGGTATCGCTTGGATTATGCTACTGAACCTTTGTCTTGACCAAAATTTTTACTCGCTTCTCAAACGGACGTTTATGATTCCTCAACCTAATATTTCTCTATCGGAGTCAAGAGTAAGAAAGATGTACACTATGAGTGGGACAAAATGCTAAACGTTTGTTGATAGTTTTTGTTAGTTTCGCTCTATAGGAGAAACTGCTGCTGATTGGACTTTTCTTGCTCTAACGGGGAAACGGTTAAGAGGTACCCGACCTAGTTAGCACCATCCATGCAAACGCTCAGTGACTGTCAGTAACTTAACATAACAGTGCTGCGTGGCTAGTGACAATGTCAGCGGGTTCTTGCACTGGTCTTGTTCTGCTCTAATCCCCTCCCATTTTTACTATGTATGGTAAGCCTACGCTGCTCTGGAAAACCTAGCTGGGAACTGCAACTGGCTAGTCGAATGTGTGAATACTACGGAGATGAAGAAGCCGGGTCTTGGAAGAAAAAACTAGCTATGATTGGGAAGTAAGCATTGGATGATTTTAATTTCTTTCTTTCTCATTGAGGAACAGGACCATTTATCGAAACCAGCATTCGTTTAGCATATTGTGGAATTTCAAAGCTATGAAATTCATGCAGAAGAACTCGGACCTACCTCAGTAGAAGTCCAGCTCACTGAGTCGTATAACTGGCTCGTGGGTGGAGCGTACAGTTCGTCTAGCACCGCAAGGATGGACTGCGTCGAATTTGCTACAGGCGCAATGCGGCTGGCCGTAAGCTCTGATGCTGTCGATCAGCTCATATGACGCTAGCTAGTTCGGGCACCTCTTGGCAGTGACCCGCTCTAACGAAGAGGGATATCAAAAGTATTTGAGAGTGGTTCTGGAAATTATCGACATAATGGGTAATGCAAGCTAGCCAAGAGCGTGATGACCTTCCTGGAGGAGTTCAATTGGTCAACCATAGCAATACTGTACACCACCAATGACTACGGTTACTGCAATTCTATTGTTGCTGCCACTGCGGTCAGTGCCTTTTAATTCTCTAAAACGTGATAGCGACGGTAGCACTAATGGATGCATAGTGAGATTCATCTAGACTTTTAGGGAGCTGTTGACGACAAGGAGTCGTTTACGTCGTATGTTTCTGTGAACACAGTGCTGGACTTGAACAACGATATCATGGTGACTGCTATTATGGAGAAAGTTCGGCTGAGTGCACGAAGCATGTTTCTCTCTTCCTTTTTTCAGTGGTTGTCCAAGACAGTGAAGTGGAGGGAGGGACGAGATTGAAAGAAAAAGCTTTGGATTTAGTCAGACTTGATGCCGTTTGGAACTTTAGAGAGCTAGGAACCATAATAAAATTAATTAGATGAAAAGAAGGCATTGCGGAATCCTTATTCTTTTCATAAACCTTGATGATGAAGTTTGAAAATTTCTATCGCAAGAAAGATCCTTCTTTTTGGCCACCTTCATCTTGTTTTTATAAAGTGAACGCAGCAATTCCAGTAATTTTATTCTGCTTCGATGCGAATAGCGGCAGAAAGAGATTTCTGCGCAAGGCGATTGGAATGAACATGATGGACGACGAGTATCAATACATTATTATGGCGATTAGAAATATTGGTTTCGGTGAGCGAAACGAAGTGGTACACGTATCTTGAACTCGAAAACTACTCATTTCAGGTCAGCCGTCAACCGGAGTTCAGAAATGTGAGTAAGAAACCAGAAAGGCGTGATTTATTGCTAAGAGCTTCAAGTAGCATCTGAGAGCAGGGCTTCAAACCAGATGTCAGAAAAATCACTAAATTTCACGTCTTTCGCAGAGGAGGAGAAGTGAAACGCCACATCACCCTACCTAATTAACTGTGCAAAACTGACAATGATTACGAATACCTGAATATCAGCGCTGCCCATTCCGGAATTTTTTTCACTTGACAATTTCAGTAAACACTGGAATGACACCATTTTGGGAGGACGTCGAAAGAAGAAACGACGGAATGGAGTCCATTATAAAAGAGGCTGCCAAGAAGTTGCTGATTGTATTGTTAACGACAAGAAAAGGAAAGTGATGCACAGGTCACCCAAGCATTTCCAGATTGACCTCAGCAGCGAAATCAAAGATCAAGCATATTTGGCAGAGTTTAGAGCTTCTGTGATAGATAGAGTCACTAAACCACCGCTCTACTGCACAATGCCGAGCTGTCTCAATAACACCGGACAAGAGGTAGGTCTGCGTTTATACAGGGGGAGGGGGGGGGGGGTTGATAGGAAATGTCCGTGGTGAATCCATTCCATTTTCTTTCACGGAGGTAAATATCAAGTGAGGCTTTCAAATCCTGGAAGCACAACCATGGATTTCTGGGGTAGTAACAAGTAAAGGCGCTCCCAGAATTTCCAGAATGAGAAGATCTGAGCAGACCAAAACGTTTGGCCTATTTAATAAAGCGGCGGACCTCATTCAGTCGTCAACAATATGCTTACACTAGCTGCCCTACCCGGCTTCGCTCGGGTGATACATTGCCTGCAGCGATTTTTTGATGTGGGCGCAAATTCCCACCCAGAAACACGTGAACAAACACAAATGAACAACGTTTGTAAACTTAAAAGCGCAGATCAAGCATATACGCATATTTTCTCAAATACATGCACACAAACAGAAAAACAGAAAAAAGTCTATCCACTTGCCTATAAACGTGAGTACAATACAAACAATTCTAATTACTTGAAATTTTTTTTGCTCCTTTTTTATATTTTTCTTTATTTTTGTTGTTGTTTTTATTTCTTCCTTTTTTTTGGATTTTTTTTTAAATTTTCTTTTTTTTCTTGTTTTTATTTTTTTTTCTATTTTTTGGTTTTTTTTTATTTTTAACTTTTTTCATTTTTAAATGCTCTTTTCGACCTTAAAAATAGCTACTCTAATACATGCATGCAGTGCAATATACACGATGTAACAATAAATTTGTACAAATACCCTAGCATAATGCATTCGGGTAAACAATATTTTTGGTTTTGCCGTCGGGGGCATAAATATACAATTGCTTTGCATGCATGCAACGAGCATGCAACGTGAAGCTGACCATGCGAAAAACAGGGCGCTTCCAAGTTGATGCCCGCTACACAGAGTGACTGCCCTTGAGCTTTGTTTGTAGTTATTGCGAACGCAAGTCTTACAGGAAACTGCAGTCGCTTTAAATCAAAGGGCATGTCAGTGTCATTGGAATGCGAGGGATGAAGACATCCTCTCCTCTAGCCTTTCCTGTTAATATTGTAGCTTCGATCACGTTTGGCATGAGGTTTTTCACGCAAGGTCTTGTACCGTTGCATAGTTTTTGTTGGTCCATGTTGCGTAGCAGCATTATTGGTGATCCAACTTTTAAAACCAACCTGTGGGGTGGCATGCCCGGCGTTTCAAGAGAATTCAAGAATTCTGTAGGGTAGCACACAGCCTGTTCCCTATCTACAACAGGATCGTTGGACTCGTACGTTGCCGCAGGGCCTGGAAGTTGGTTCTGGATCTCGGTGTTGATTTTGTTCACGCCGTCATTCATGGGAGCCAAAATCGTTCTTTCACAGAGCCATTGATGACTTTTGAAGTTGATACTAAACACCAAGCAGGAGGAGGCCAGGTGCCGGCTGCCAACAAGGCGACGATCAGGTCACTCCAAGCATGAGGAGGCCAGGTGCCGGCTGCCAACAAGGCGACCATCAGGTCACTCCGAGCAGGAGGAGGCCAGGTGCCGGCTGCCAACAAGGCGACTACCAGGTCACTCCAAGCAGGAGGAGGCAAGGTGTGCATGCATGTCGGTACCTCAAACTTGGGTGATTAAACCGGCAACAGCTATAGATTCTTGCAATATTACAAAAGGCGGTCGTTGGGCAGAATTTGTTATGGCGAATACACCCGTGCGAGATACGTTGCACGATACTTTGGGATGCATTCACATCGGTCTGCCGGACGTGGCAAGCGGAGGCCGGCAAGCGAGGCCCCTTCAAACACGAGGAGGCCCGCCCTGCCACAGCCACTCCAAGCAGGAGGAGGCATGGTGCCGGCTGCCAACAAGGCGACCACCAGGTCACTCCAAGCAGGATGCGGACAGGTGCCGGCTGCCAACAAGGCGACCATCAGGTCACTTCGAGCAGGAGACGGACAGGTGCCGGCTGTCAACAAGGCGACCATCAGGTCACTCCAAGCAGGAGGCGGACAGGTGCCGGCTGCCAACAAGGCGACCACCAGGTCACTCCAAGCAGGAGGCGGACAGGTGTGTATGTATGTCGGTACCTCAAACTTGGGAAATTAAACCGGCAACAGCTATCGATTCTTGCAGTATTACAGAAGTCGGTTGCTGGGCAGAATTTGTTATGGCGAATAACACCCGTGCGAAATACGTTGCACGATATTTTGAGATGCATTCACATCGGTCTGCCGGACGTGGCAAGCCGCGAGGCCCCTTCAAACACGAGGGGGCCCGCCCTGCCACAACCACCCCAAGCAGGAGGAGGCATGGTGCTGGCTGCCAACAAGGCGATCACCAGGTCACTCCAAGCAGGAGGCGGACAGTTATGTATGTATGTCGGTACCTCAAACTTTGGTAATTGAAACAACGCTCCCGCACTCTCTCAATGCGTCTGCGTCGTATGTCATTCATACCTCTGGATATGAGAGCGAAATCGTTCGCAGCTGATGGAACGAATGGTTTGACGTATGTATCAACGCCGTATTCGTGTTCATCGCATAAGAAAACCCCAGTGGACATACCCTCACTGACCCATGAGCCAAAGCAGAAAAAATCGATAAAATCAATAAATCGATACTGCCATTAGAAGCGGTTGTCATATTTGTGTCCAACGTACCGAAGAAACGTAGCTGGCATGTCCTCGCCGACTTCCAGGCGAAAATTGTGGAAAATCGATAAAATCGATACAATCAGTAAAATAATCAATAAGCTCAGGTCAAATGTAGCCTATAACCTCCGCCGTCCCCTGGAGGGTCTACCTGCAAAATTTGGTCCGATTTGGTTCACCCTCCACGATTTCTATAAGTAACATACAAACGTACAAACACATACACACAAACAAACACACAAACTTTCACTTTTATATATACACATACATATATACAGCGGCGTACACAAGTATTGCAACAAATCGTCTTCTGCCTATAATCTCTTTCAGAGCAGAGCTGAGCTACTCTAATTTTTATATGTTTCGCAGATAAGCATGCGGTAATGAGGCAAACTCGACTTGATTCCCTACATAAATTTCTTTGTGAGAATTTATTTTACTCGAGGAGGTTGAAATTGGGGGTTGGACGATGTTGACAACCACCTACAAAGAAGAGTTTGCAAAAGCGGTCTTGGATTTACAACATTGGTTTCAGAACATTGAATTTACTATATTATTTTCAAAACATTTTCAGTCACGAATAGGATAACACAGGATTCATTGATATCTGCCAGCATTGCAGGATCGACTAATTAAAAATGGTTCGTATAGACAGAGGCGAAACGAACCATTTGTACTAACCCTCTCTAATATACTAACTTTTTCATATTTTATTGGCTGTACTGGTTCCACATGTCATACTGAGGGCAACCCAGAGGCATGTGAGTTCCAGCACCGCATATCGGGCATTTTTTCACCTAGTTTTTGGAGGAAATCTCCTCAGTCACCAGTGGTGAATTTTGGACAGTGGTCTAGCGTCAAGTTGACGCGCTTCTCACTTTTTTCATAAAGTCATAAAATCTTTATCACTACTCTCATAAAACAATAACATTCATTGTAGTTAGTCATTCTGGTTTGTGCATCTTAACTGGATTTGTGTTCTCATCCTCAGTACCGCTCCTCTTTCTGGATGAGTCCTTATCGATCGATTCGTCACTGCCGCCACTTGGTACATTGACTGCATCCTGTAATAACTTCATGCATAGGATTAACCTTTTACAAACAGTAATCAATTGAATTATCGATTTATTGATTTATTGAATACATTGATCTATTCAGCCCACGTAACAGTTATTGATTTATCTGTCATTATGTCACGCTACCGCCACTCAAGTTTACTCTTCTACTACTCATTAACATATCGGCTATTGATTAATTATCTGGTTTACACTATTGATTTATTAGTCTGTAAATTACTAGAAGTCGACTTCAATGCTATTATACTATCAATACACATGTTTAGTCTTCTATTACACTTCAACATATTGACTTATCGATTTATTGATTTATAGATTTATTGATGGTATCTATTGATCGATTAATATGCGCCTTATGTCGAATTTTTTCGTCATAGTACGCTTTTACAGGCCTTTTTATTATGTTTTTCGGACAGTCACCTGTACATTGGATGATTCAACGGGCAGATCGGATCTTATAGGCTTGAACGAGTCCAAGGATAGAGAACCCCAAGTGAGTGTTCCTTCCTAAATATTACTAGTCATATGTTATTCTCTTCGTCACACATCTTTATAGTTGATAGGAACCTACATTTCTTAAACATCTCTCATCACTCACCATCATGTTCTTTCTCTCTGTGTTTGTTAACAACTCCCTTATGGCCGTCCCTTGCCAATCCTTATAGTCCCACCCCAGCAACACTGCAAGTTCGGTGGCTCTATACCTCTGGAAAGCATTAATTTTGGATAGTCCCTTACCTAGTAATTTCGATATTACATTTCTAACGTACCTTGGTATTCCCGCTGTTATAACTTCCGATAGTTACATAACCATTTTTGACACTCACGTCCGGGGGACTACTGCTATTACTTTGGTAATGCTGTTTTATCTTCCTTCTCAGATACAAGCTTAAAATCTTTCATTATACGCTCTTACGTCTTAAAAGCTATATCTCCCACTCAAATTAAATCTCCGTTTTTACACCTAATATCATTCGCATGTCATATTTTTTCAATATCTCTATAAATTCTCACCTTAAGTTCTCCAAGTCCGACAGACTTATGGTCTGGTCTCTTATTACCTTCACATTAGCATGCTCCTTTCGATTGTACTCCAACAGTTTTTTTCTTCCATCACTGGTGAAGTAAGTCCAAAATTGATCGGACATCTTCGCCTTAATTCTCAATCTCTTCATCTTAATTCTTAAGTGATACATAATTAAAATCAACTTACTCTAAAGGAGCTGCAATCACCATTTGATCCTGTGGACGTTGGCCAAGTTAACGGCGAGCTATCCTTGACTGTGTTATACCTTAACTTACAAATTAGGCTTTACTTATGACACACTTATACTGTAAGTTGACTTACTTTACTATCTCTTTCAAGAACTTCTGGACTAGTTCCCTCAACCCCAATTTATCCTTGTTGGGTACACCTATTACTTTGATGTACTCTGACAGGACTCTTCGGTTGACGTGTTCTTGATTAGCGGCGATCCTAGCCTTCTGATCCACGTTAGCAAAATGAAATCCAGGATACTAAAACAAGGTTTTATACATAGTTTTACCTACTCTTATAATAATATAACTATTTACCTGCTCCATTATTAGTCACTTACTGCTAGATATATAACAGCTACTGAAAATGATTTAAGTTAGTTATAATACATTACCCAATAGGAATATGTCAAATAAAGCCAAACTGTGTAACACTAACAACTGATCTGTCAGTTTCCTTGATCCCAAAAAAATTTTTTCATTTCAATTCTTCGGTACTGTATGTGGATTACGGTATCAATCCATTCAGGACCATTAGTTTGTCTTATACTACAGTCACATTCTAATTGATCTATCAATTATTAAGTCAAATTTGTTCAGACCCTTCTAGTATTAAGACCTGTTGCTTACTTTGGTGGTGTTGGGTGTTGCAGTTTCATTAGGGATTCAGACATAATCCCAAGTCCATTCCATCATTCATTTGGGAGGGCCATACCTCCAACTAAAAATAGGGATTAGTACTGATGGGTAATACAAGCGGAAAACGGCAGGAGGGGTTAGTTTTTCGTGACCCCAGTACTAGTTGTTCCACTTGGAACACCCCAGGGAGCGCCAACCCCTTGTAGCAGCCCTACTAAACCTTCGCGATACTCCTCTCAGCGTATGTGTTCCACCACTCATGCGCTTAGATCCAGGTCATCAAACAGTACCAGTCTAAGCGCTTATAACTACTTCACTTCTTTCAGCTTCACAAAAAGTAAAGTGGGAACCGGTCAATATAAAATAAATAATTTCGGTAATGACTATAAAGGGTCTAAGTGTAATGACAGATGTACTATTTGTAACATTATTAATTTTGATAATAAGATAACTTCATCAGTCACTAACTTCATAATCGGTACTAATACTAGTTGCAATTCCAGAAATGTGGTTTATTGCATAACATGTAATACTTGTAGAATACAGTATGTTGGTATAACCACTAGAACGCTCAA
>KN731621.1:0-12037 GCA_000816745.1 Ancylostoma duodenale | reverse complement strand
GGTGTCCGCGCACTCAGTTTCGAAGCCAACTCCGAGGTGCGCAATGAAAATCCTTCCTTCTAGAATATTCCTTCCACCGACCTACAATAATTTTGGAAACTTTCTTAGCACCTAATCTCCTACAGCTGTCATGACATGAGTACATTCTCGGAATTTCAATTCTATTCGAGAGATAAACGCTAGAAAATGCCGTTCTTTTACGATCACCCTTTTCTTTGTCATAACCTGACCGAAATATGGGCAGCCTCAGCAATTCTATACAATTTGTTTCCCGATGTTGTAGGGACATAAGTGTTGCAATTGATTTTTTTCCTTTCTCAGATCTCCTCACAGAAAACTCCAGAAAACTTTGATGAGATGTGATGATGACGAACTGATGTCCATGAGCAACTCAGGTTTTAGATGGTTCCGGCTCTGCTATATGAGCAGAGAAAGGATTTTAGAAATCGATTAAGAACCTTTCCGCTGGTGACACTATTGGTGAACCACCCTCCTCGTTTGGTCCCAATCGCTTTCAAAATAGCGTTATTCGATGAAGGCCAAAGACTTTTGGGTCACCCTGTATTTTCTAAGACGCATTTGTTGAGCTAGGATTCCATAGTCCTACACCAATTGCAAAAAAAAAAGATTCCATGGATGTCCGATTAATTTGCAGCCACCCAAGGAGACCCTCGCGTCTGAATGGAGCTGCGTCGGTTATGTCGATCACGACTATGAGATATATACAAGATCTTTGTCTATCAGAACAGATATTCCATTAAAGGTGTGTCCAAAGATGGACAACGGAAGAGTTTTCCATGAGATCAATGTGTTTCAGCACAGTAAGATATTCGAAAGGAGTGACCGCGGATTACCGGGCTCGCTCTATTCTCCGTGTTCAGATATATAAGGATTTTTCTTCTCTGACATTTTTCTTCTGTGACATTCTAAGCTTTATATTATGTGCGACCGGCACGTTGGAATCGCCTGAAATAAAAAAAAACATACACGGAGCAAAACAGGATGAACTAAAGGATAGCTCCTTTCACGGATTGTTTCAATACCAGTACCCTTTCTTAAGTTAATCTCTTCGTCTCTCTGTGTTTCTGGACTCCGAAGTTCTTTTTGTTTCTGTGTGACGATGGACAAAACAGAAAATGGGGAAAGTGTTGAGTCAGAGTCTTGTGCTTTTTTTCGCCTGTAAAATACTTTCCACCATAGCTGTCCAGGGTTTCCTAATCGGTTGGGATGCCTAGGCTAACCCGCCATTTGGACGGGGTGAGCTTGTACGAGTTTGACGTAACACTTGCATCGCCCAAGCTATCCATGATGTCTTTGGAGAAATTTCCTACCTGCTCAACTATTGGGTAGTGTGCGGAAGAAAATAAATGAGGAGCTGCCAAGAAGGTCACTCGCGCTGAAGAGTGGAAAGGCCTTTTGAACTGCAAAAAATGCTATCTCTAGCATAAGAAATAAATATAAGCTGACAAAAATGTGTGAGCTTAGAAAGGAAGAGAAGAATAACACGAAGCAGAAAGATTGAAAACAACGGAGGATTGGCCTTTCATCGGGAGTCCTGGATATGCCCTATAGCAAACAGATGGCTGTATAAACATCCGAACCAGCAACGAAAGATGAAAGCTATTGTTGGGAAAATTAATACGTGATTTTGGATATTCCCAACTGTTCATATAGTTTCGCAATAATCCACTGTCTGATAATATGTCGTCGGCAGTTTATTATCAAAGTTGGCGCGCACTTTTTGTTTTGAACTAAAATCGAGGGGAATATAAGGCTATCAACGGGGGCTTGTCCATCACAGTCAACATGATGACGTTCTTCATTGTTCTCGCAGCTGTGGTACGGTATCTAATGCTTGTGCCACATATACATTCATTTCTCACTCCAATTTCTTCCAGACACTTCACCTAAATGTACTGCATGCAGAATATGTTGAGGATTTCCTTCGTGGTCGAGAAATCGTAATTGGTGAGGAAATTTAAAAAAAAAGCTTTTTGCACCCTTAATGATATGATGCATCTTTCAAGAAAGACCAAGAGCTTGTAAACAACCGGTCAACCTAAGACCAATCTTCGACGATTTTCATAACACTTTGCGCCAGAAGGTTGCTGGAGGTATACCCCTTAGTAACACCCAGCATGTCCAGCAGCGTCTCATGTATGGATTGGTAAGTGTTAACTCTTACTGCAGGCATCCCAGAGATATCGTTGCCCATGAAAAGACGTGATAATCTTGCCCTAGATCTATGACTGTCTAATGGAGAAGGACGCAGACCAAGAGGTGAGAAATCCAGGGAGCGTCAAACACCTTCCAGTGGTCAGATTCACCAAGTCCGTTATAGTTCTGTTATTGTCTTGTAGTACATCGAGGAATGATATACATTTAGAAATGATCAATGCCTTGCAACTCTCCTATTTCTAGGGAATATGCAGGAAGATTACCCACCGCGGTCAAGGAAGGCTTCGAAGGGCTGCTAGGGGACAGGAAGGCTCTCATCCAGGTGCAAATCACCTTGAAAATATGTGGAACTACCGTTGTGTCCTATATCCGGTTTTAGATTATTTACCCTAAGGCAACACGTTTTGCCTGCGCCAGAACTGTGAAACGTGGAACTGGAGGTAGACATCGTATAGATGTGGCTTGTGTCTATGATAAGAGGTAGGCTACTTTCTTATGTGGTTCCAGTTGGTACTATGACTATAACTGATTTAAATTTCTAGGCCCGATGGAAGTTCTATGATTTCCGGGGGAGCCTGCAAGACGGACCAGGACTGCAAGTACTACCCTGACTCAAAATGCCAGTGGCATCTGTGCTATGTCCCCTTGAAGTACCCATAGATGCCTTCCCGCAACGGCTTCACGGTGGTTGACAACCAATAGTGGGCCTTGATTTCAGTACAACCTCCCATACAACTCCATCAATAAAGAGAATGCAAATGTCTCGTGGACTACCTCAGAAGCAAAGTACAGAAACAGTGCCGGCACATAACTCGTGCTGTAAACTAACAAAAGTTACTAGCAATTGACGCAGTTGCATCGTGTAACTTATGATCGCATACAAGGTCTTCTTATAGATGTCTCAGCTATTTCTATAAAATCCCCGACGATTTCCACAACACTCTGGGCCGGAATATAGCTAGAGGTATGCCCCTCAACTACCACTAACACGTCAAACTGCGTCTTACATACGGATGGTTTAGTGTAAAATCCGATTGTACCCAAAAGACAGGCGTCTCACAAACTCTGGCAAACGTCGAAAATCAACATTTTGTTCCAAATCTGTGACTCCATCAGTGCTGAACGCAGAAAGTGGGGGAGGTATAAAGGAGTTGGCATTTGCTTCCTTGCCAAACAACAACGTCCACGTCATTATTGATGAATGAGCACCATATATTAGGGTAGTAAGAAAGTCTTGAGCCGATTTGTTTTGAAAGTTCCAGAACTTTTGATTATTGATCGGTACCCATGACCTACCATGTAGTAGTTGTAGACCGAACTCGGGGTTTCTCCGTAATACGCATATATAGCCAAACTGCCTTCCCTAACTTTAATTATGATGTCAATTCCACAAGAGGTCGTCCTAGCCAAAATCAGTTTTTCTTTTATTGCCCACACCGAAAGGAGTTTCTGGAATACCTAATTAGTGGAGGTGAGAGTTGGGTCCTCTACGGTTCTAACACGCATCGTGCCATGTGGCTCCGTCGAGGAAAAGATCCGCAACATCGCACCCCCACCCAAACAAGTGTTTCCTTTGCTACCTCTGGAATTCGCTAGGAATGTTGCATTACGAGCTGCTCACGCAAACGCACACAGTCACCGGTAGCACTTACGCCAATCAGCTCCAGAAAGTTGCGGATGCTGTTGGAGAAAAACGGCCGAAACGAGTTTCTTGTACACCGACGCCATGGTGACACTAGGCCCCAATTAGACAAAAAGACCAGTGAAAAATTGGAGGAGCTGGGCTGGGTCACGGTTCCCCATTCACCCTATTCTCCTGACGTTGCCCCTTCCGATAACCACTTATTCTGCTCCTTCAAGGAATTCCAAGCTAAGAAAAAATTCACTAAAGTTGACCATGTTGAAAGGGAGGCCAGCGATTTCATTGGCTCCCAGTCTTCCCAGTTCTAGGAGAAGGGGACCGCTGACCTGCCCATTAGGTGGGACACTGCAGTGACTAACTATGATTATTATATTGTTGAGGAACTTCCACTGAGTGCTGAGTAATAAAAGAAAGCACAAAAAAGTCCAAAACGGCTCAAGACTTTCTTACCACCCTAATATTTATGAACCTAAAATCCGCTATCTTGAGGAAATGCTTGTATAGAAGTATGGGTTGGACTTACCTATGCTACCCATGGCGGATCACGAAAAACAAATCACATCGACCTGTACAATTATCTGTCACAAATAAAGGCACTTCAAAACTACGGTAGTGTTGATGATTCCCATAAGTGGTTCTGTAGGAATCTATATTCTGGTTTTGTCGAATTCGTTCCTCATCACTTACAAAGATCACAGGCCAAGTTCAATACATTCAAAACCTTCTGGCACTAAAACAACGCTTGTTAACTTCTGTTTGCGACCCATTATTGGTTCTCTTTATAAGAAAACGTCGGTTGGCAAGAACCTGAGGAATGAAAGGACTTTTTTCTCTCAATCGGTCTATGTTAGATTGCATCACCGCTCTTCCAGTGATTGTGGATTGTCATGGAAAGTAACGGACGAAAGAAAGAAGATGTTTTAAATCATTATTTTGGAACTGTATTCACACCGCCTTTCTTCCATTTTAACTCACACGCCCACCTCAAATAAATTTTCTTTCATCATGATCTCTCCGAGAGATGTTCTTCATTAGTTAAAACAGCTGAAGCCACCTTAATCATCATCCACGGCATAGCTGTAATTTTCTAGAAAATTTGAGTACATATGCTCTCAAAATCACCGCTAATTATACTAGCCTTTTACGGGCCGCTCAAAAGTGGGGTGCAGCAGCCACTTGAGGTACGTGCTAAACCTTTAGACTTCCGATGCCCTCAGAAAATCAAGAAGAAACAAAACTAATCATTGACTGCGCTCAAATGCTAAATCCGTCGTATGAGTTGCGTAAATTGTACCAATCTGCCTGCTCGGCTATACATTCCCGTCATATGACTTTTTTCTGCAGTTGGGCGCAGACGCACCCTCCTTAGTTGGCGAACTCGTATGCTGGCGTTTTCTCCACCAATGCGTGCCTGCGTGCCCGCGCTATACCCACATCTGTGCGTTTTCCACACTATTGAGCTCCAGCGCACAGCACTTCTTCGGCAGATCAGTGTCCTTGTCCTTTCCACTTTATATTGAGCCTCGGCACACCTCTCCTTCATCGGAGGTCCCGCATGCTGGGGTTTCCACAGTACTAAGCGCCGACGTACCCTCCATCGGAGGACCCCAGTGGCGGCCACAGGGGGGGGGGAGCCTCTCGAGAATGAGTCGCCGATTTTTCGAAATTACTTTACAATACAAATAAAAAATTTGTAAGAGTTTATTTTTAGTTGTTTATTTTTATTACTATTTTTAATACAATGCTTCATTATTTACTATTATAATTGATGTTTTTATTAATTTTCTATCTGGGTTAAAAGCGGCGCACAACCCACTTTTTTTCTCACTCCCCCCTCCCGCCCACTTTCTGCGTCCGCCACTGGAGGACCCATATCTTAGCCTTTTCCACAATAGTGGAACATCGGCCGAATGTCCCGTCAGCTTCGCATCCTCGCAAGCACTGTTCATAATTGAGCCTCATAATGTAGCCATGCGATCACGTGCTCTTCCCAACACGTCTGCGCTCTAGAAATTTTTTTGCATCACCAGGACTTATATAGAAGGATACGACATTTCACCGTTTCTCAGAGAGGTATGCACCTCGAGTTTGGAAAGAGGCAATCATTACTACATACATCACATTCGAAAAATGTTGACGCATGCAGTGGACGTCAATGGCGGAGGCCTATCCGCGGCCCCGAGAATGACGCAGTGCGACCGCGCTGCGCGCGCCGAGATCGGTGTCGTCTAATGCCGGAATGTTATTCCTAGTTGTTTTCTTCCAGATTTGGTCAAAAATTCTGAAAATCGGGTAGAAAAGCTCTAGATACAGCATAACAGCAGCAGAGAACATCGTTTAGGACGCGCGCGGCGCGGTTGCATGACGTATGGTCTGTTAGCTCAGAGTTGGCACCTGGGTCAACCTTGTCTGCAAATACGACTTTGTCCACAGGATTCGCATGGAAAGAGATGTTACTAAATGGCGTTAGGGAAACATCAAAATGGAAGCAATCACATAACATACATAACAAAAAAAATGCAAAAATTAGATTACTTGGCCGATTTCGGGATGAGGTCGTAATTGCAGACAGAGTCGACTCAGGTGCCATCTCTGAACTAACAGACTGTACTTCTCGAGGCCGCGGATGGGTCATCACCATGGACGTCCACTGGATTTACATAGTATCCAGCTTTAGAGAAATTAGTGCCCACGTCTGTATAAACTTTGAAGGCAACCACTCGACGTTGATTTTCTTCATTGTTCGCTGATCGCGAGCTGATTCCCTCCGAACAGCACGGCTTTTGCCTTGGTACTTCTACAACCGGTAAACTTATAGTGTTTTTGGACTGGATTACGACCTTGAACAACAAGAAATCTGTCGAAGTCATTTATTTTGAATCGTCTAAAGCTTTCGACAGAGTTAATCATATCAAATTCAAAGATCGAGGTCTCATCTGTTATGCCAAAAGGTATCTCAGTGAAAGAATATCGCAGCTGACGTCTACACGCGGTAGCTGCGAGTGCTCATGAGTGCCACATGAGAAAGCAGTGGAGGAAGGGTGAATGTCATCTCAACGACCCACATTTTGCTTCCGCTACACGACAGCAGCCAAATTTATCCCCAAACTCAGCTCCTGCATTTCTTTCTGTCCTTCAAATATCATCTGCGAAGAAACGACTCTCATGATATAAAGTATGTACATGTGGTTGGGATAGGCTGACTTCTCCGAGTACGCGGAATTCAGGTCGCTTCCAGGGAGAGTAAAGTAGCGTAGGTCATTGACACCCGTAGTTACATTGTTGATCACTTGCTAATGAATGAATGAACATACCTGTAAAAATACTATACCTGCGAAAAATTGAATGTTAGATATTTTTGAACTAAACCGAGTTAAGAAAATTTCGGGGAACAGGTTCATGCGGATTTTTTTTCAATTTGTTTTCTGACAGTGATTTGAATTTAACTGAGTGAATGACGAACTATTTTCTAAGTCTTGCTTTGCTATTTAAAATTTTACAACTGCGTTCTTAAACCCTTGCCGTATCTTGTTTTCCACCGCTTGGAATTTGGTCCTCCAAATTGTCAAGAGTGAACGGCTCTGCCAGCGATTACCGTTTGATCTCAATCGTAAATCAAATGTAACCCAAGTGGATAGGATTGTCAGGTACGTCTATCGGGAAACGCTTACTGCTGAAAGCATATCAAGTATGCCATAGAAGTGGCATGCCTGCTTTAGGTAGGACAATTTTAGCCTCGAACTTGCCCTCGTTCTGAACACTTTGTTTGTGGCGCATAGAGAGGATTATTTCCTAGAATTGCCTACTCTTGCTGTTGGACTACTCCAAGATCCTCAACATTTGTATGAGGATTATCATCGTGAAAAACTTGTAAAGCACCCCTGACAAGCATATTGGACGGTGGTTCCGAAGGGCCTGCCTGTCACCTGCGGTCAACGGGACGTTGTAATCGTAGAGAATCTCTCGGCACTTCTTCAGACTTTTCTTCATTCAGCTGCTTCCGAAACTTGCTTCTGCCTACGCTTTCGGAGATCATCCAGCAAGGCTCTTCTGCAGCTGACAGTGGCAATCAACTGCTCGATATGTGATGCATTTGGATCATGCTTGGAGCCCTCCTTTTTGCAGGCATTTCCCTACAAACGTTTCACTGGCCTTCGAAATGCATACCAAGTTTGTCCTTCGAGGAGTCGACGAGAGTCCGGCACAGGCTAGTAGTTTCTGGAGAAGGAACTCTTAATTTTCGGTTGGGTGGTCCATAATGTCACCGACTTCCTTTCCTCCTCCTCCACAGTGACAGATGTTCTTTTCCATCTTACAACTGAAGCGAATTTGTGCACAGAGGAGACGGTATTCCAACCAACAGCAGAGTGATGGCACTACGGATATGTCGAGTTGACACCCGATTTCCGAGTTGACACCCGACAATAAATAATAAAATTTCCGTGTGAGTCACAGGATTGGGAGTTCCCATTTTAAGCAATGATAGTTTCTCTTCATGAAAATGGAGTTTTCATGGAAAGGCGGAGAGAAGCCCAGCGGCGCGATTATCGTCTTTGTTCTGGTCTCTTAATCCAAACCTTCTTATCCTGTTCTCTCTCTCTCTTTCAGTCCTCACAAGTTTAACATTGAAGTCTTCAACAACGAATTTGTAGAAGGAGTTTTCGTTGTGGATGACATCTTCCAACCAGTCGTAAAAAACGGCCAACTTCGACTCATCAGCTGCGAACGGTGGTGAGTAACAGACAGTGATACCAGTGGACTTGTAACGAGGAAAGCGGAGAGGGGAATTGCTGGATTAGGTGATAGGATATCCCATGAGTCGACGAGATGGATGACAGAGTAATGCCCCTCTACCCCTCTACCTTATTTTGCCGCGGAAACGTGTGACCACGAATGACAACTGTTGCGTCAATCGTCAAAAAATTTTTTCCTGCTTCTAGTCTCCTGCAGGGCAATCACATAGACTTTTTCTCTGGAAGAGGGACAGTCCATGAAATAGTTGAACTCACAATCGTCGACTTGATTGGCTCCTAAAAAGTAATTTCCTCATCTAATGGATTGTGAATTGGATTGGCGAAGATGTGCTAATTCCAGTGATTACAGAATATAGTAACGAAATCTGTTTTAGTCGAGTTAGGACAATTTGATATCGTCTATCAAGTTCCAGCGTGAATCTTGTGGCAACCTATGTGGGTGGTGCCTGCTTTGAAATCATACGGTTCGACATAGCGGAGGAACACCATGCCTTGCAAATGCATCAGCTAGTCGAATATCGCTCTTGGTTTGTACCGAAAGCTGCTGATTCGCTATTAACGCTGCGAACAGCGCTGCAGGAGCAGGTGTGCACTTCTTTCTGCTCATTGAAAATCATTTTGAAAATAAAGCTGCAGCGAGAGCGTGCTCACAACAGTCAACATAAAAATGTTCTTTGCTGTCTTGCAACAGCGATTGGTTACCAATGCGCTCATGAATAGCAGGCATTCATAACGTTTTGCAATATTTGCAGACAGTCTGCCTGGACCTCGTGTCTACAAAAGATTATGCAAGCAAGAAAGTCGCCAAAATATTAGCATAATAGTAAAGAAACTGATAAAACCTAATCTTGTTCATAAATCTGCAGCCGTGCCAGAGCATCGTGGATTCTATTCCCGCTTAATTGTTATGCTATGTTTGCTGGACGCCTTAGCTTACTGCTTTTTTGACTATGAAACACTTACTATGGGTCACGCGGCGACACCCAAGCAATCAGTGATGTCTGTGAAGAAATATTCCCGCCGCGCTACTTTGGAAGCAGTGTTGAAAGATGGAAACAGCAGCAATATAAATGGCCGTCCCCGTTAAGGGGTCACAGAAGATCTCTAATTGTATAACTTCCCCTCGTGGTAGAAAAAAATGCAAGCTTGAGTTCTGAAAGTCAGAGGAGACCAAAGCTGGAGCAGAAGCATGCAGAACATCGCGGAGTTGATCTTTTATCGAAAGTACTCGATATACCCTATACCTTACAGTTGGCTTACAGTTGTATAAGCATCCGAACCAGTAATAAAAGATGAAAGTTACTGTCGGAACGCGACAAACACGTATATCTGAATATTTCCATATGTCCAAGTCCATACTATTTCACTGCTTGATAATAGGTGGAGGGTGGTTTACTACGGAAGTTGCTGGGCACTTTTTGTTTTGAAGTAAAACTCGAGGTGAATATTAAGGTATCGGGAGGAGCCTGTTGATCATAGTCAAATTCCTGGGCTGGCATGCATCATTGAGGTTACCCATGGGTATGCTACCCAACACCCCCAGTTTTAGCCGTTACCTGTGACCCATGAAAATGCTTACCCACGAGCGGATGGGTAAAGAGATGGGTATAGTCTACCAGACGCTGAGCGACTGGTATACTCTACCCATGCTGAAGAAACGTCATCATTCGGCGCTCCGTGGATGATATGCGCCCCTCTTGACGGCTGAAATTTCAGTCGGAGCATGGAATCCTCTGTTTCTTTCCGAAACCACAATTATTAGTTGCATTTCCCGGCTTTTCTCTTGTGCTTGGCCAGTATTTTGACAACGAGTCTGACTAGGCATTTTCCGGCTTTTCTGATCAGAAAGCTCCAAAATTTCCTCAATACTTGGATAAAGGGTTAGTGAGGGTGATGAACAAGAGTATGGTATCCATTTTCTACTGCAGCACCACTTACGTTAGCCAAGCTACAGCTAGGGGCACTGTCATCACTTCGATTTCCTTGTCGAAGATTGCATTTTATTTCACTCTCCTACCCTAGTTCCACAGTAAACTTACGAAAAGGTGGCTATGGTAGAAAACTAGTGCGATTTTATCGATGATGGCATCGAATAACTCCCTTAGGAGAGGTCCTGACTAGAATTTCTAAAGATTGCGAATCCGATCCCGAGTCGCCTTTTAAATTCTGTGAGAAATAAAGCCGTATTCGCAGAAACAGACGAAAATGCACATCAGAGATACAAATACTCAACTATTATCGTCTCTGAAAAGGACTATAAGAAAAAAGAACGGTTTTATACATGAATTTCTGAAATGCGGGCTTTTTTTCAAGTAGACGCCCGCTTACTGCAGTGGTCGTGATTACACATTCCGCACTTATTAGGCGTTACCCATGGGTAGCGCTACCTAGGATGGGTAGAGCTTCATGCATCACAGTTTTACGTTTACCCATCTCTTACCCATGGGTACCCGTACCCATAGGTAAGGGAAAACCCATGGGTTTAATGATGCATGCCAGCCCTGTTCTATGAAGGTGTTGGTGAGGTTGTTGTTGTTCTCGTAACTGTGGTACGGTATTCAGTGCTTCTGTAATTGTACCATTCATCTCTCAACCAAATTTCTTCCAGGCGATCCATCCTAAGACAGGCAAATCATAATGGGTGAGGGAATTACAAGATTTTCATTGTTCGCAGAATATCTCAATCCTAATTTTACTCTTTATCACATGGCGCACCATGTTAGAAAGAAAATCACGCAACTCAAGAATTAGCTAAGATAAACATCAAGGAGAATTTACATCATATTTTTATGATATCTTTTCAGATAGACCGAGATCCTGTAATAGCGTGGTCAATCTCAGACTAATCTGTGACGATTTCCATAATACTTTGGGCCAGTAGGTTGCCGGAGGAACACCAGTTGACTTCCAACACTTCCAGAAGCGGCTTATGTATGGATTGGTCAGTGACGTATTCTACATGTCCTTTTAAACGTCAAGAAATTGTGAATGCATCACAGATTTATGACTGTTTACTGGAGAAGCACGCAAAAAAGGAAGTGAGAAATAGAGAAATCCAGGATCTCCAAATCCAGAAACTGTAAAAGATCTTCCAGTGTTGAAGTTTACCAACAGGTCTTCAATTTTTTCGGCATTTACACATTGAGAAAACGTGGTCGTATAGCACCAGGTGTAGAATGATATTAAATGCAGACTGTTCGGAGGAGACAAGGGGGGTTTAACGAAAGTGGTGGAGGAAGGCTTCAAAGAACTAGCAAAGAACGACAAGAAGGCACTATTCCACGTATGAGGTGTTAAGAACCCAACGTGATATTTTGATTCTCTTTGAAGATGACCTGTCCCAAAACGACACGTTTTGCCTGCGGAGGAACTGTGAAACGTGACCGTGCGACTGGTCATGGCCGTATAGATGTGGCCTGCATCTATGACAAGAAGCGAGATATCTCCTCTAATGGTTCAGAAC
>KN731618.1:0-12047 GCA_000816745.1 Ancylostoma duodenale | reverse complement strand
GTGCGGCATCCGTTGTGCACGGCTTCTGCACCTTTGCCGTCCCTGTACAGCCGTTTCGAGACCATATTTCAGAGCTACGGCGTTAATCTAGCGGATGATTAACGATGGTTCTACTCCGGTGCGTACAGTACCGTTTCTCCTCCCCACCACGAAGAGGTCTGCAGAAGAGGGAGAGGAGGTTCCCAACGCGCCTGCTATCACTAAATTGACGGACACTACTACATAAAATGACAAATTGTGCACGCGGATATTCACCATTCTTAAAATGACACAGCTACTCTTCCAACGGTGCACTAACGGGCCAGCAATTTTTCAAAACAGGGAAGTGAAAATGATTAGTGACCAGGAACGACAACAGTGACCTAAGTGCTTTTACCACCATGGAAAGGTATTATTCCTGGACATAAGTCAGGAGTGCTCAGTAGGCTCAGTAGCTAGTTCAGGTTTCAAACAGCAGACCATGACAGTTTATCATCTGCTTTGAATAACTGATAACGGCCTCAGGTTTGCCCAGTGAACTTTGGAAGGAAAACAATTGTAGTAGGCAGATGGCAGCATTCCTTGTTGCCTAGAACTGTCCAGTGGAAAAACTGCGTGAATGGCGAAGTGTTGGATGGCATTATTCGGTAGTGAATGATATGATTTTTAGCGATATAATGTTTGAAAAAAAAAAACGATGGAGCTCTTGTGACTTATTTTGCAGGTGCAGTTGCGGTATAGTGAGTGTAAATATGATACATGAAAAGTGCGGAGTAAAGGTATTATACAACTGAACGGGTGCAGAAGATCAATCCGATTATTTCTGCACAACTTTTTTCTTCAGATAAAGTGGGCCATCGAAATCCAGCTAAGTGCTTGTAGAGAAAGACAGGCTCATCTGAGCTATATGTGCAAAACGTCCCCGCTTTCCCACTTTTAAGTATTCTGGGTTATTTTTCTATGACACCACAAGCAAAATAGTCTGGATAATTTCATTATTTGGCAGGAGCGCGACGCTTATTGTAAGAATGGGTAACTTCATACCCATGGTTATGATTGTATGTGGGTAACAGCAGGATATAGACAACGTCATGCATGGGTAAACTTTTTGAGAGGTGCCAGATGAAGGGTAGATCTGGATACCCTGATACATTTACAGTGGACAATCTCAGTGGTGCATTCGGGCCCAGTATATCACCATCTGTGCCACAGTGACATTCAGGACGAAGTGGTCAAACGCTTTCCAAGGCATTTTTTTCTGCTATTTCTTGGACACTCTTCCTAGATGGTCCAGTATGGGTTGCCCTATCGGAAGAACATAATCAGCATTGTATATGGCCGCTATTTACCCCAAAAACTCCCGGATTTTATGCTGCAAAAACACCCGAGAGCATCAAAGCCCATTTCTTGTATGACAACGATCAGGTAAAGTTTGATTTCAAAAACTGCCGTAAGTGACTGCCTTTTTGCCGTGCCTTTTTTGCAACTTCGCTGCCAAACGGTTCATCATCCATCATATTATCTGCTTCGCTGGAGAGTGGACTCGAATAGCACCCCAGCCAAGTTGCGCAGTTGTACTTCCTGGCCTAGAACTTGCAGTACCGAACGTACATTAAATCAAAAGTCCATTTCACGGAAAGAAGAATAGCCTGCAGTTCCGTACACGCCAAAAAAAAGTTTAATCAGCAAGCAGAAAACGATCACTGCAGAATAGCAGCAACCAACTATGCCGAATTTCTCTTCCACAATAACCTAACGTATTCCGCAAAGTCCTTACGTCAAAGGTAGAGAGAACGACGGTCTTCACGAACACTACGGAAGAAAAAAGGTTCCTTGAGGTTGACTTCTGGTGTCTAATTCTAATTAATAAGCCTGGACAGCATCATCAAAGGAATTCTTTCCAAGGAACAAAGCGTTATTCATCGTGACAAATTCGAAGTTTTGTCCGAGACGTCAACTCACCTGCTTTTCAAGCATATCAGTCGTACTTTTTTTAAAAGAAGGTACTTTACCAAGATGTTTCTACTCGTGATAGCCTCTACAACCACGGGGAAGGGAGAGCTTAGAAGGGATTTTCTCCCAAAAAAAAAATAAATTGCGGAAGGACGGATAAATGAAATACTCCTCTTGAAATGAAAAAGGAAAAATTCGCCACAGTGCCCCTTTATTGTTCCCCCATACCAGTAGCGGACGCAGGGGGAGGGATCGAAATAAGTTTATAAGATAAGTAAAAACATTGTGTAATACTATCCCATTTGTTTGTTTTATTATGATTTTTGAATTTCTATGATTAACTATTCATTATTTTAATTGATGTCTTTATTATTTTTATATCCCATCCGGATCCCCAACTCCCAAGGGGAAGATCCCACCTTTTTCCCACGCCCTTCCCCCTCCCGCCCACTTTGTGTGTCAGCAACTGCGTATTACTAGGTTCTGGAAGACAATTTTGGTAATACTGTGCAATTCTGCCCAACGTGGCTGCCGAAAAATACGTATTGTAACATACCGATAACTGTTTTGCAGCATTTCTTGCAATTAACTTGATCGGGCACCGCCTTTTTCCTAGCTATTCAACCCTGATCGGTGACTCCTTATGCTGCTCTCACTCCAAAGTCAAAAGCAGTGAGACGAAATAAAACCGACTGTTCCGATCAGTGTACACATCAGCGTGAAAATTATAGCACAGAAAGACGGGTACGCAGGCCGAAACAAACACATTAAACTTGTTTGTTGTGTAGTCACATGGTTGCAGTTCGTAATGTGGACGCGCACAGTTTGTACCCAAGTACAGGGTAGGTGGAGGGGATACGGAGACACGCTCATTGTATAAAGATTGACTTATCCTTGCAAATTCTGCAATGTGATCAAATAGTCACGAAAGCATTTGTTGTTTTGCATAAGATATTCAGAGCTTTGTCGACGGAAAAAAAGGAAAATTGCGGAAAAATAGGTGTAACTCACTATAGCAGCAATAAAGGTACAGTTCTCGGAACATTGAATCCATCCACATGTGCGATGAACAACTAGGCAAATTCATCGAATATAAAACTTGTGAAAAAAAATGGATAATGGAAAAATGAATAAAACCTAATTTTTTATCCTTGTTTCAGTCGAGGAAGAAATTGAGTCTCAAAATTCTTTGCTATCGACGTTGATAGCAGATTTGGTTTTGGCCTTAAGACCATTCGTGAAGATGTTGGAATCAAAGCCTCTAAGTTCTGGATTTTCAGACCGACTCACATTTGTCATGCCTGTTTCAACTCTGTCTGCCCTTCTGCTAGACGTTGTGCTCAACTGCTAAGCGAAGTTCCCCCGTTTTTCCTCTCTGTCAGAAATAATAGTCAGTTTAAGAGAGCCTTATCCAAAATTGATTCGATGTCTTTTTTCAACACATCTGTGGCTATATGGTAAACCCTCCCAGCAACTACCTAAAAAGAACATGACCACTTATATCTATGCATGAAAATATCTACTCTAACATCTGTTATTTTTCAACTGATTGTTTCAAAGAAAAGCAAATGACTGAGGAATGTTTGCTATCTTATAGTATGCGTCCAATCTGTCGTGCTCTGGAGGGAGCAACAAGTTCTGGCTGGCCCATCGGTGCACCTACAATGTGTACCTCCCGGTTGCAGACTTGGGTCTGGGTGTTCCGCCCGGGTTCGTATCAGATCAAAGAGGCATCTAGTATTTGTCTCGCCGCCGAATAATGTATGCTAGTTGCTCTGCCCAGGGTGATTCTACCCCTGACAATAACTTTATTTTTTAAAAGGAATAATTATGCCAACATAATAATTTATCTATTCCTCCAGTGATTTTGCAAACAACTAGGTACTGGTGTGGTCACCCCATCAGCTGCAGGTGGTGTTTATTGCTCGTCAGTCTGTTGTTTTGTTTCTCTAACGTGTACATACATACGGGTACTGTACTGTATATTTCCGCATTTCGGTTCTATAATTAGAGCACCTTGCGTGTATTAAATAAATAAATAAATAAATAATCATTCAATATATTGCTTGTTTAGTCCACAGGAGATAACCAGCAATCTGTAGAATAGTCGCTGAAAAGATTTTGAAAAAAAAAACGACGGTGGGCGGGGGTGACATCTGCGGAAATACCGTCGTTTTTACAAAGCCTGTATGAGTACTGTAAAAACTCACCGCCATGTTCTAGGCCTTGGCACTTGCTCTGCATCCCTCTGTCGATTAAGGAGATTCTCAAGGATGCTCCGTCGGCGTTCCTAAATGAGGAACATTTGTATCACTCACCACAAATGAGCATTAATACCTTTGTTATTACAAACTGTGGCAAATACAGCTCTATTATGTAGATGACTCTAGCAGAATCATACTTCGTGGGTCTTAGAACAAGTTTTTTTTTTGAATCTCACTGGAATTTCCTCTCGTTAACAGATAATTTTCATAACATTTCGCCCTACTTTTCATTCATGTAGACAATTTTCAGGCCTATACTCGTGGATAAAGCGAATGTTAACTCATAAAAAACCCCCGGATTAATGGCGCTTTGCAGCAGCGTTACTCACCATCGTGACAACAAGTTCGGGTGGACCAGATAGAGCACACTGTTCAAACAAGTGACAGGCCGCAACAGAGCAGAGATCGTTGATGATTCAATAGAGGCTAACTGTTGGTCTCGGATCAATCCCTCAAGCTCAGGTTTGAACCGACAGCCTTATCCGAGAGCGGGAGAGCTCGACCTTGGGACTGAATCCTCACGCAGTAAACTCACAAAATCGCTAAGAACATGAGGAAAGCACGGATCTTGTTCCGAGCCCAGTAAGAAATGGATCAAAAATAAGGAAAGGTTAGCTTTGCTCAGTTGAAAAGCGCAAACAACTTGTTATCAACGTAGAGATGGTGTGACTGATGCGAATTTTGCACAGGCGACAACGGTTCGAGAAAACAGATAATTAATCAGCTATCACCCGGTGAACTTCAAGCTTCCGCCAATTTTCTGAACTTTAAACTTTTGTCAACAGCGCCATTGAACATTTGATCTTATAGGAAAAAAGACTTTGGTTCTATTTCCTCTTACAGCAAAAAAATCAAGGCATAGATTCACTCATACAGTCATCATGAATAAGGAAATCCAGGGATTCTCGAAAGAGAAAAATGCTGAAGAGCGGATTTCCCCTATTTTCTTTTAGCTGCAGTCGCATACAAAACGGGGTTCTGCGTGAGAGAAATGGAGGGTCATCGGCCAAAACAAGGATCCGGACGGCCGAAATTTTGAAGGACTGCTACGACTGCTACGAAATTTAGAAGGACTGCAAAGATACATATGAATTCGAGAAATAGAGATAAGTATCCAGAAATATGTACCAATAAAAACGAAGAGTGCAAACGAGTTAATGCAAAATTTGTGTCCACTTCGCAAAAGGAGTTCTTAGCAATTTCCAGAATCAATCTCAGGGATGATCAGAGAAAAATTTTCCATGCTACATGTAACCTTTAAAAGCCAAAAAACATACACGTGGCATTTTCACCCTTTTCGACTTATATATATTCTTTCTCGGGTCAAAACGACTTGAATCCGACCTTTTTGGAGGCAAACAGCTCATTTACAACCATTTGTGAGGGTCAAGGACTCAAATCTAACATTTCAGGGGTCTGAACAATATACTTGTAAGCTCAGGCATATTTGCAACTTACATGCGACCTTTTCGAGTCAATGCAACTTTTTGGAATGCCACATTATTACTAGTTTGGTTGAAGCCTTTATGCAACCTAGCAATAATGCTACATGTAACACTCAATAATAATGTAACATGTGAGTTGGAAAAGCCCTTCTAAATGGGTAAGAGGGGAAGGGAACAATCAAACCGACAAAAAGTCTAAACCAACCCGATCGCAGCAGTTTTGTGGGGAAAGCTCACACTGTTTTGGGGTAATACCATTGAGCCGCTTTCGAAGAATGATGATCACCATGGATATTCGGCAATAAAGATTTGAAAGAAATTATTTATTTCCAGGTTATGAATATATTAGAACAAGAAAGGAAACGTTCTAGACATGATTGAAACATGAAGGTACGAGTACGAATGAAAAATTTCCTTGCAAAATTTCTTGCGAAACTCTTATATGAAGTGTAGAGCCCGAAATGTGTATGACTTCTCTGCACACATCATTGTAGAGAAAAAAGGCAGTGTAGTGTTTCTTGTTCTCTGCGTGAAGTGCATTAGAATTTACCAGAAGTTTTGAAAGAAAAGACATTGTTTTTATTGATGATATTGATGTTTTTCACGTTTTCAGAACACCACTTAGTAATCGAGCCTAGGAAAGCCCAAAGAAGAGTCGGAGCAGAAGCATAAACAGCTCTGCGCTCAAGACGAAAAAATCCTGGATGAGGAAACCCACCACGACTGATATCGAAAGCTTTATACTCCAGTCTTGATAGGCGATGCTGAAGGTCTGCGGTAACTCCATTCCTTATTAGGTCTCGTTTATACGAAGAAGAAACGAGTGCCAAGACACCGGAGCAGCAATGCAGAAGAAACAGTGGGTTGTCCACCATAACCAAAGATTATCAACCGGTTTTTCTTGCTATTTGCTACGGTCCTTATTCGAGACTGTCTGATTGGATTACATGGATTTTCATCCAGACAAGACATTTCATTGAATTAGATAGTACATGTATCAGGTTGGAATATCAACTGCCAATGTGATCGGTTGAAAAAATACCCCTGTCGTTTGGTAAATCCCAGAAACATATGAGGTAAAGTAAGTTCTTACCCAATAGGCATGAAAGTTATTCCATGAAATGGTATGTGCTAATCGTAACCATTGTGCTGCGGTCCTTCCGAACCAGTCCAGCGGGAATCGGAAGGAACGCAACATAAAACATCCTGTTGCGACCCCTTCAAGTCTTTTTACCTCTGCATCTCTCGTTTCTTAATCAAATGATCGAGATCTTTTTCTGCTGCGGTCCTTCCGACACTTTGTCCAAATCATGCACTCAACCTCAACTCAAAATCACAGAAGTATCTAGTCGTGCATGTTGTATGTGCCCTCCCCACGCACTTGACGGGGGTGGGGGATGGATCCCATGTATCAACTCAGCGCTTCATCCTCGCAGACCCGCTCCGTAGTGGGATTCATGAGGTTTCCTGAGAAGATCCTCGCTTGGCCACCCTCTTCAAATTAACTGGTTTTCAAGCAAAAATGGATACATATTTTATAGATAACGAGCATTGGACTATAACAGCAGCATAGTGATAGAAGTAGTGAAATCTTCCGTCCTTTGCCCGAAAAACTCGCCCACCACGGATGAGCGGGAAAACATAAAAACCTCCCCGAAAGAGTTCATATGACCCTTCACTGGTATGTACTGACCCCAGAGGTGTGGTAGGATTGGCGGAGGGCGAGGATGGAACCATCGACTATGTGAGCAACAAAGGGCCCCTTGCTCCAACGTGCAATTAGAAAACCGAGCATTCTCCTGAAAATCGATGAGGTGAACACCATGGACCCCATCTACGCATTAATTAGACGTTTTTCTGCTCCATTATTTGCTAAATCGATCTGGAACTGGTTTTTAAGACTGATCTGGTTTTCTCAACCGAATTATACTTAAATAATTCTAAAACCAATGTCAATGTCTGTCCAGATCACATGAAGTTCATGCGAGACTAGCACGAAGTATACTTGTCGGAGGGTTGTTGCAGATACTGGTTTAGTCATTCTTTCACTCAGTCAGAAGCAGGAAAGCAAGTGTTTCCAAGCATTCCATGGCAGAAAATCGTTAACATCATGAGTAGCTGTTTATTTATGAGTTGTGGACGAATGACATCAGGACTTTGAACTTATAGTTCTGTAAACATCGGCAATGCTCTCATGAGTCAGCAATCCTCGAAATAGAAGTTTTTCCTGGCGAACCAATGTCCTACGTTTAAGTGGAAATCAACTGAATTAATGTTCTCCACGTGTGCAACTGCACATATGACTCAGGAAGAGATAAACATAGCCCTTCATGAATCATATGTTTTCTCCATTTATATAACGTGATATGAAACAGTGCCGAAATCCAAAACAGTCCATGCGGTAGTGAACATGTGTTAGTGCATATCTGTGAATAACATTGTTGCATAGTGAATAATATTGCTGCATACAGAGTACCTAGTTAAAAAATATGAGACTTCCGGCAGAAAGGGATCCATGGCAGTTATACGGAATGTCTGGAACCGAATTCCTCCCAGGATAGGTATAAATTTGAATTTAGAAAATAGAATTAGTGAAAATGCCTATTTGAAGATAGTAAAAGATTAACGAATTAGTTGAAAAATTGTTCAAAATTTGATTTCTCTATAAAATGACTCTGTAGGTTTCTCTTGCCCATTACGGCAGTGGATCCAGGCGCGGAAACCGCCACTGTTGCCCGTTTCGGTCTAGTTATCAGGTGGTACTATACTGTCAGCACTTTTTTTCAAAAGAAATCTATGGTCTTAGGAAAACGGTGAGTTTCCTGCAAGTAAAAATCCTAGCGAAAGCTTAAGCCCATGTGGAGTAGGCCGAGCGGGGCCTGTATGTATGATTGAAATTACCCATGGTAATGCGTTATCCTGCCCCAAATTTATCCTTTATCTGCCACCAATCAACTCATTTACCCATGCGTGACCTTGCTTTATCCAGCTACAATCGAACCCATAGGTACAAGATTACCTATCCTTTCACTTATGCATCCAAACCTAGCATTCGGTTGTCATCTGATGAAGATCATTGGAAAATCACTTGAGTTATTCCCAACTTTTGCAAGCTGGAATTTCAACAGAATCGGTTGAGTTTTACGAACACAATGCCAGGATTCTGCTCGAATCTACCTCTTTCTAAGAAGATTCTGGCATTTCCCTTATTCTATTTTAATTATGATGAAAATTCCCAAGAGCCCATGGAGATCCTATCAGAATGTGGCATTTTTTCGTGCATGTATCTTACCCAATGAAGAAGTCCATATTTAGGCATTAGTTGTCAGATTACAACCATCCTACAGCTTTTCAATGTGAGATTAAAACTCTAGCATGACATCAGCATTGAATTCTCAGTTGATCCTACCATATTTTCGATTGATCTGGATTTAAAGCTTCAACTTAAAATTGGGAACCCACGTAGTCCAACAGTAGACCGCTCTCGTCTGTGTCTACACTCATAGAAATCTCCGACTGAAATGTCACCATGTCATCATCGTTGCCGGCGAACTCTTCTAAACAGCATGGAATTACAGAAAATTATCTTTTCCTTTGTCTATGACATTTCTGTGTCTGTTCAAATGCCACGAAATGAAAGAGCTATTACTTATTAATGTCACGGACGAAGCAAAAGGTGTCCGGCATTAGCAAAATTTACTGTTCATATTCACTATACAAAGGGATTTTTGCTCTAAAAAATTATATAATGCACGGTACAGATTTACATGATTAGAAACACCTTGCTGGTGTACTATTTAGAAAAATAAATAAAAAAAGCTCCTTACCTAATCAAACAGTTGAAGCTGCTAACATTTGTTTAGAAAAAATAAGTAAGCTTGAATATAGCATCTCATAAGGTACTACCAACACACCTCTCCTCCGTTGTAAGAGTGAGGGATAGTTCCTCTCATCAGACGGTCCAGGAGAATCCGACCTCATTTCCTAGAGCTCCCATTGAAGAGTAGAACTAAAAAGGAAAAAAATATCATGGGTGTAAGAAAATAAACAGTCATCGACTTTGATGTAAAGACGGAGCAGAAAATGGTGGCGGCGGCATTCAAAATGGTATCATTCCTGTGGAAATTTCAGAAAAAAAACACATAATAGTTTGGGAAAATTACCAACATCTCACATACAACAAGGAAAGCCTCATTGGTTTCGAGTTGTTTAGGTCCAAGTAATAGTTTCTTTCTCCTGATAAATATGAAGAAACTCTTTGGAAGTATGGAAGAGGACATGCTAATACCTAGCAAATATTGATTCTTGCCCAACAGTGCGGTTTCACTTTACTTTCGTACCGGCTTGACGGTTCCATACCGGGAAACCTGCCCAATATAACTGCTGTTCCATAGAGTTTTTGAGAACACTTGTGCGATGTGCGCTTACTACCCTAATAGAGGGTAAGTTTACATTACAACGATACCTTTTTCATACCTGTAACAACGCTACCCGCAAATAGTCGAATGGCCTTAATCCTATGGAACCATCCTGAAGTAAATGTAAGTAATAGTAAGTAAGAAGTAATCTATTTCTTCAAGAAAAGCGAGACGGTCTGCCTGACCATAAAGCCATAGATGCAAAGATTCGTAATAAAGTACACATTTTTATTGAAAAATACCAGTAGTGGCTAAAGTTTCACCGTCAATGAAGGCCCATTCACAGGCGAAAAAAATGAATTTGATATTGATCCGAAGCCTGTAGGGTTGGTATACTGGTATTTTTCAATATTTTTCAAAATATTAGGTTGGTGCGAAATTAATCGCCGAAACGAACACTCCAGTTCAAAGTGTTATAACTTGGCTTAATCACAACTTTCTCTACCATTTCAATGCCCATTCAATTCGCTAAATCTTTCCTAACAATACAGTGAAAACAATATGCCACTACGATGAAAACTGAGATCGCAAATATCCAAAAACTTTTGGAAGGCGATTTCGGCATACTCTAGATCGGTATGCTGCTGTCGTAGGTTTGCATCTCGGAATAGGGAAAAGTGGTGTTCAGTAAGGGAAAGATCTGAAGAATTAGGACAATGAATGAGAGTCTCGATACCTAATTGCGCCATTTTTTGCCGGGTTTCTAAGTGAGAGGCTTGGTGCTACCATGGAGCAGGGGAAGACCTGATTCAGTTCACCACTGCCAACCATATCTACAGCAGATTTTCGGACATCAGCCTGAAATTGCAATCCTAGGACTCTGCTGTCAACGCTAGACTAGGTTGGAAAAGGCTGCAACGGATCACACCTTTACAGCACCGCCAAATTCCTGATACAACCTCGCTAGAGAAAAGGTCTGGTTTAGGAGATCTTAGAAGTGGAGAACACGTCTCTGCCCATACCCATTTCTTGTTATTGTACAAAAACCGAGCTTTATCCCCAATAATTGTCTGGTCCAGAAATGAGTCATTTTGGAACGAAAAATTAAGTTAGAAAAGATGTCACATCAGGTAAGGCACTGTTCATCAGTCAGATCGTGTGGTGTTTGGGTCCGCACCTTTCTTACCATGCTGAGTGAAGTCAGATGTTTTGAAACTGTGCTGTAGTTAGGATCCGTCCCTGCTCTCATCGCTCGGATAGTAAGATCCGATTTCGGTTCCACGGCTGTCCTCAACGCCTGATCGTCAAGCGACATCCCGCGACCACGACCATGGTCACATTTGAGTTTAAAATCGTAAGAAGAAAACGTCGCGAACCCCTAGCTCACGTCCACTGGAAAAGCGTTTCTAAGCCAAAACAAATGCAAGAATACCGGGCACCTCCGATTCACAACGGTCGAGTTTGAAGTCATTAGATGCGATCACCCGGAAATCGCATGAGCTCATCAGTTGTTCGCGACTCCACAAAAAGATACTGAAAAGAGCTAGCCAAAATGTTCAAGCGGCATCTGAAAGAGGAGGAAAACCCCTTTCAGATGGCCGCACAAGCTGCGTTGGAATTGTTCAGATTCCACAGAAGAAAACAGGTAATTTGTGCATACCCCAAAACGACAAGTAATTTCGCACCAACCTAATACAATATCAGAAAAGATAGGTATGGTGCTGCTAGTTTCGACACCACGATCGAATCCAACTTTTATTTGAAAGAAAGAATGAAAGCACAATCCAAGGAAGTGGATCATGAAGTTACTTATGCATCGCACGCGCCTCTTTGTAGAAACTTGGAGCCATGATAGCTTAAGAGTATAGAATGAGAAATTTGTGTGTGGATACATAGACTTCGAAAAAAAATCGTTGGCCTTTCCATGACCCCTAAATTCTACTCATCAGTGAGCAGCAACTTTCGACGACCAATAAAAAGACCAATGAAGAACTGAAGAGTCGTAAAAATGACAAAAAAAAGCTTGAATTGTATATTTATTTATTTAT
>KN731617.1:0-12049 GCA_000816745.1 Ancylostoma duodenale | reverse complement strand
AGGTTTGTTATTCTTGCTCAGTAAATACTCTCACATACTGTCACATGGTTTACACAAGATCTTTTGTCCTCATCTAAGCTAGGAATTTATCACGACACGACAATTCGTCGGCACGACATAATATTTCATTGGACGTTTTTGCGAACTAACGTGGAGCAATCCAGTGTTCGCCCATTTCAGTGTGGTGTAACAACAGTTCGTGTCCGATGCAGGTTCAGGTGCAATTGCTGCTTCCAGTTTCGAATGAATGCATCACTAACTTTTTAAGCGTCTGTCTTCTCCATTCCAACCATCTTCTCTGTCGATATTTCACACTGTTCATCAAGAACAGAGCAGCAATATATTGAGGGTTCGTTCAAGAAGAAAATTATACGAAAATACGATGAATAAGCTCTCATGCACAACCTAGGGACATCTAGAAGACATCGGAAATAAGTATTTATTGAGGGGTTGTTTTAAAAAGTTTCTGGAATAACCACCAGAGTTGTACTCCGTCAAAATTCTTTATGCTGTTATGTTGTTGAATCCTATGTGTGTATCGAAAGCATTATAAGCCTCGGATCAATAGGACAGATAGACCCTTCTGAGAAGCCACTCAACTTAAGCAATTTTTGTTCCAAATTAACTCTGTCCTTGTGTTTATCCAACCATTGTCCTAGATTTTGTTCTACATACTCTTTTCGTTAATTCGTTACTTCACTGTTGTTTCCTTTCGGAATTTTTTTGCCTCTCTTTCCTTCCATATTGATTGTGGTACACCTTATGAAGTAATAAATAAAATAAGAAATATTTGAAACTTCCTCCATACCCGGAGATAAATACAAAGTTCAAGCGGTCAGCGGAATTTTCGACAGGAAGAGAACCGCAGTTGAACCAGGTACGTACCTACCGTAGTTGCTGATTCTGGAGATGCTTTTCCTTCATTTTCCGCTCTCTTCGGGGTACACAAAACAGTCTTCATTCAAGAAAGGGACCACATCAGAAACTGTCGTCCCAGTCATAATCTCGGCGGATGGCGAACGGATTTGTATAGGATTTAAGAAGCTTTGCTCAAAAGCCACAATCATTTGGTCCAGAGAACACATTCCAAATTTGACTATGAATGCTGTAAAGCATTTGCGTGTAGTATGAAGAAATTCAGAAGTATTACACGTTCGGCCGCACAAATCGGTTACAAAAATGCAATTAAAACAGTACGGTGAACACGACAAATTGGTCCCGAGTGGGAAAGTTTAAGTTATATTAGTTTTCTCTCAGTCTTATTAGTTTTCATGGATATATCAGGTTGCTGCCCAATCGATGTCAGATTTTGAATAGTGTCGTGATAGTAGTAAGGAAGAGTCATTCAGAGGATAATTTGATTATGTGTATAAATGTTCAAAGTAGAAGACAGGAGCTAACATGCAGACACAAATACTTCAGATGAAGAAGCAGCAAAATAAAATAGGATCAGAGGTTAGGAAACTGACGATGTCACCATAACCGTGGATTATCCTGTATTTCCGGGAACACAGAAAATGCATGCTAACAGAAGCGCAGATGTGTCCAAAGAGAATTGGATCCCGATGATAATGTAACCGACTACTCACGTACTATCGAAGCCTACAGAGATAAAAGGCGGAATCACTCCGCGTACATGGACTCCCGTGCATCTACTTGCTATGAAGCTCGAATTCTTCTTCTCTAACGGTACTCCGCTTGAGCAACTAGCTATTAATGACTTTATAGAGGCAATAGTGCTCTTGCTGCCTGCATGCGTAGGTACAGTGGACGGCAATGCCAGTGGCCCATCTGCGGCCTCGAGAAGGACGCAGCGCGACCGCGCCGCGCGTGCCGGGATCGTTGTCGTCTGTCGCCAGAGTGCTATTTCTAGGCTCTTTACTTCCCGATTTGGCCGAGAATCGTTAAAATCGGGTAGAAAACTGCTAGAAATAGCATAACAGCAGCAGAAAACTCAGTTACGGCGTGCGCGGCGCGGTCGCGCTGCTTCTTTCTCGAGGCCGTGAATGGGCCACCGCCATTGCCGTCCACTATACGTAAAACTACCACTATTCAACCATCTCTGCGAACCCAAAGGTGAAACATCATTGTTCATGTGACGGACTACCACAATGAAAAAGAACACAGAGACCGTCACATTCGATAGGTTTCAATTTTCTTCTGGTACTTCTTCTATGTATTGATGGAGTATTGACGTTATGTCTGCAATGATCTGATATACACAACGGAAGCAATAAATAGGCAAAATTTCTTCATAATGTGTTTGCTAGCATTTAGTAAACGTATTGGGGTGAGTCATAAGTTTTAGGATTTTTTCATTTGCGTTTCTCGAAGGGTAGGAGCTTACAATTTTTATCAAGAATGAACAGCTGTGACCTCAGAGGGTATGGCGATAAACGCTTAAACTGCATCGTACTGTGCTCGCTTCTACAACACAAAAAAGGCAGCCGACTCGCATTTCAGTTCATTTCTGGCATTCACTCGTTTGTTCCTCAGCAAAGCTGAACATATCCGATTGCCTGCTTTTCTGAAGAAAGATCGCTCATGCAAACGCAGGACGAAGAAGAAGTTCCATCCCTGACGTAGGGTGCCAAAACGTGACCAAATTCTTTTGCAGACGACCACTTGCCTCCAACAATCTATGATCAGGCCTGCAGAAAAATCGAAAATACTGATAGCCGAAGGCTCTCCCACAACCTATATGTGGGCAAAATAACTCTGAGCAGTAGTGCTGCGTGACATTTGGTTTCGGGCACTAGCTCAAGAGAAAAATCGCGAAGACCGAAAATGGTCAGAAAAGCAATTTCGCTGCCTTTTGAGTTTAAAAAAGCATTGCTTTCAAGTGTAGAGCAAGAAAAAGCCGTTGTAGTGCGAACTGTATTATTAGTGTCTTCCTAACTTTCATAAATATTTGCGCACTGGACTTTCAAGAAAATCGAAAGAAAAAATTCCTAAAACTTATGACTCACCCTAATATTAGGTTGGTGCGAAATTAATTGCCGTTTTGGGGTATGCACAAGTAAACTCTTTTCTTCTGTGGAATCTAAACGATTTCAACCAAACTTGTGTGGCCTTCTGAAAGGATTTTTCCTCCTCTTTCAGAAGCCGTTTGAATATTCCGGCTAGCTCTTTTCAGTACCTTTTTGTGAAGTGGGGAACAAATGATGAGCTCATGCGATTCTCGGATGATCGCACTTAATGACTTCGAACTCGACCATTCTGAATCGGAGGTGCCCGGTATTCTTGCATTTGTTTTGGCTTAGAATCAACTTTCAAGTAGGCGGTGAGATAGGGGTTCGCGAAGTTTTCTTCCAACGATTTTAAACTCAAATGTGAACATGGTCGTGGTCGCACGATGTCGCTTGACGATCAGTCGTTGAGAACAGCCGGGGAACCGAAATCGGATCTTACCCTTCGAACGATTAGAACAGGGATGGACGCTCACTATACCACAAATTCAAAACATCTGACGTCAGTCAACATGGTAAGAAAGGTGCAGACCCGAACACCACACGATCTGACTGATGAACAGTGCCTTACCTGATGTGACATCTCTTCTAACTTAATTTTTCGTTCCAAAACGACTCATTTCTGGACCACATAATCACTGTAGATAAAGCACGGTTTCTGTACAATAACAAGGAATGCGAATGGGTATGGGTAGGGGCGTGTTCCCCACTTCTAAGTTCTCCTAAATCAGATCTCTCTAGCAAGCTTGTATCAGGAATTTGGCGGTGCTGTAAGGGTGTGATCCGCTGCAGCCTTTTCCAACCTAGTCAAGCGTTGACAGCAGAGTCCTAGGATTGCAATCTCAGGCAGATGTCCGAAAATCTGCTGTGAATGTGGTTGGCTGTGATGAACTGAATCAGGTTTTCCCCTGTTCCACAGTAGCACTAAGCCTCTCACTTAAAAACTCACCCGGCAAAAAATGGCGCAGTAAGGTATCGAGGTTCTCATTCATTGTCGTCATTCATCAGACCTTCTCCTTAGTGAATACCACTTTTCCCTATCCCCAGATGCAAATCTACGAGAGCAGCAGTCCGCTGATCTAGAGTATGCCGAAATCGCCTCCCAAAAGTTTTTGAATATTTGTGATTTCAGCTTTCATTGTAGTAGCATATTATTCTCACTAGATTGTTGGGAAAGATTCAGCGAATTAAATGGGCATTAAATTGATAGGGAACGTTGTGATTAAGCCAAGTTATAATACTTTGAACTGGAGTGTTCGTTTCGGCAATTAATTTCGCACCAACCTAATATATTGCGAGAGGGTGAGAGTCACTGACTTCCTTCCGAGTCTCGATTGAACTATTTGAACTCTAGTGGCTTGGGTACTGGTGACTAAGAAACTGAACAGAACTGAAGACGTACAATAAAAGCTTGAAATAATGGACACTATTCCTCGTCCGAAGTCTCTGGATTTCATGTGATTTTCACTGAGGCATGCGTATGCGGCAAGGTTTATTTCAGGTGCACAAACGAAGGATATTGCTTGGGCGTTAGATATTTGAGGAAAAAAAATCCTGAATTCTTTGCGGCACCGGGTGTGGGTATCGATCAGATGTAAAGGGAATCACTTCATATGTTTTCAATCAACAAATAAAGTGCATTCAAACCCGGCATTTTGCAAATTACGCATTTATTGAGTTGGTGGAATACTAATATCATAATCGGAAGCCTGATCTTTGTTGCGAGACATCTCGCCCACCATTGGCTTTGGAAAGTCCTGTCCGGGTGTCAGCGCTCTAGAACGGCAAGTTTTTACAAACTACTGGTGATCGTGTCTCAGAAGTTATACGTTCAACCCGCAACATTACAAAGTTCTACTGCTCTAACCAGTGAGTAGTCGCGAGTGAGAGGTGAAAACATCGTTTTTGTGGTCACACGGGAGGTGGGGGGTGAGCTGACCTCAATCTATCAGTGGCCACGAATCCTTTGTCTTTGGTGAGCCAGAACTCATCAACTACTGATTCACCCTTGTTGATGGACAGCTGCTGGAGGTGAATGTGAGTCATGTTAGCAACGGTGAGAGTGGCGTAACCATAGTCGTTCAACCTGTAAATGAGAGAGGATCTTCCCTACGGAGGGTTGCCATGCAGTTTTACACATCACCTTTTTGCACTAAAGGGGACGGGTGTTCTATCGAATGGAGTGTTGGGTGTGTGGCAACCCTGAAGTAAACATGTCTTTTGCAGGAACCAGTATCATTGTTTTTTCATATTTTTATATAGAGTGAGAAGAATCCGTACAATGCGTACAGCCTTTCCCCTACAGGTTGTCGTAACTCACTGCAGAGCCAGTAAGGACATAGGTAGGTGCGGGAGCGTTGTGGTAGCAGTTTCCCTGAAATGGACCGTTTACATTATATTTGTGAACTCACAGATTTGATATACAATTCTGGCACTTCTTCAACTACTTCAACTCTTGTCCTCACCGAATTCCAGTACTTTTTATTGGCGACTGGATAGAACCGCTCATAATAGTGCATATGTCCCCAAAAGCCCAAATCGACACCGTACTGGAGGAATGGATATTCGAGGCCAGGCAAGTCGTCGTGGCCAACCCGTATCTGGAATACAGCTTTTGCTTTAAGGTGTTGGATTTGTTTTTTTTTAAGGTTTCTGTGAAGTATTTTGGACTATGGTATACAAAGTGACAAGAGAAATCTCCTAGCAGAACCTTCACATCATGTTACTATTTATATTTCCATTAAAGTAGTTCCTAAAACACGAAACCCTCATTAATGTCGTTTAAACAGATCGCGTGGGACAAATGTTTGCCCTCGTTCTGCCTCAATTTCTTCATAGCAACCTAATGAACTACATAAAAATCAAAATTTATAACTGGAAAGGCCTGGAGAGGTCTACTCTCCCATATAAAGTCGTCTCTGAATCCTAATATTATACCTCATTTTACAGTTTTCGGAGGTTTTTTCATAGTTTCGCGCGAGCTCTCCGCACTTAGAGCTGGGCCCATAGCAAAGTGTCGTGGGAAGCGTCAAGTAGTTGAACTCCAAAACTCACCACTACGCTTAAGGTAAGATGGCATGGCACCCCACATCCACGGAGTATAAGATAGCAGATCATTGCCATCCATGTCACTGCTAGAGCACGAATTTGAGAACGGAGGAGATCATCGCCCTGCTAGGAGCTCTCTTCCTTCTTATGATGTGGAAATAGTGGGAGAAGTGATCGGATGCAGAGTGAGACGCTGGGGGTAGCTAATTCTGCGTCCACTCGCCTCTCCCTGTATTTCCACAGTCAATCATCGTCTAAAGGGTGGTGGTGAATTTTGGAGTTCAACTCACCGCCGTGACACTTTATAAAAAAACCTGGCTCATCAGCAACGAGTCCAGGAAAAAATTTTCGGAATCCTCCATCAAAAAGAGAGCAATTCTGCGTTCTGAACTTTATTTTCAACCGAATTAGTGCAGTTGATTTGACGTGACTACAGCGCGTGTAATCGAAAGTGGATCTTGACTATGCGTTAGGTGGAGTCAAGCTTTGGAGAAGAAAAGAAAAAAGACTTCAAAAAATCTGTCGCTACATATGGAATGTGAGAATGTTGCGACAAGGCGTGATGACAGACCTTTTATGCATCAAAGTGAAACGTGAAAATAAGCCCAGAGAAGTCCCTGAGAAAACTAGGGTAGAATTTAGCACTCGTGGGTAGTTTTGCACCGTGCTTGTCAGATTTACGACAATAAGACGAAAGACGGGCCGAAACGCAATCCTAACGCATCCCAGGAGCAGGTACGTAGGTCGCCCACATTTCCATGTTGCAAATGAATTCGTACGCACTCTAGTATAGATTGTTCTTGCCATAGTGGTGTCATTTAAAAATACTCCCCCTTCCCTCCCAGAAAAAAAGAAAGAAAGCGACCAACCAAGGAGTTGTCGAAGCTCGAGCAGTCGTCATTGTATTCCGCAGAGCAGTAGAACGGTCGATGAAGGTACGAAATGATCCATGGGGTGTGGTGACGGTTTGAATTGACGTGCTGAAAGGACAATAAACAACACAGAAGAGGGAGATTACTGCGAAAGTCCTGACTGCAAGGTCCTGCTTCAGCCAGTTGTACTGTGTGAACACCGGTCCTTTGCCCAGGCTTTGGTAGTAGCCGTAATACTCCGTGCTTAGGCCGACCCAGTGTACTGGACCTATGTCAAAACTGAAACACACCTGAGAAACACCCTTAAATGTGAAAATTCCACTCAACATAAGCTATAAGTTGCTTTCTGAGAGAGCGAAAAACCAAAGATGTCTTAACGATCGAGAAGTCGAGAGAAAGAAATGGAGAAAATGTACCTGTAAAACTGATTGTCACGGTATCCATTGTGAGGCATCCAAAACCTTTCCTGGAAGTTTGAGAAATTCCTGCCATCGTTTTCGTGGTTACCTGCTATTACCATATACGGAACCTAGAAGCACTAGACGTGTTTTTGTGTTCCAGAAGGATTAACATATTTGAGTTATAGAATGAATTTTTATTTAAATATAGATAAACTATAGATAACTATAGATAACTGTAGATAACGCTCCCAACTTCGAAGTTGCTATGGCTTGGAAGCACAGAACACCGGTAACTTCCATAAACATTAAATGAGAGTCTAGGTGAACTTAAATATTGTGCCAGAGAAAACCCGCTAGCCTTCAGGCTAGTGCCTGTTCTGCTCATTCTCTAGGTGTATTAGGTGATTGGGAAAGTCTCCACAATGGAACCAAGAAATTTAGTAGTTACTAGCACAACAAACACTGATCGAAATTGTCAAAAGAGTATTCGCCATCGGACTGGTCAGTGGATCTCAGCTGTTCAGATACAATCCTATTCCAAAAGAGCGGAATTGCTGGTATTTTGCATCATGGTACGAGCTTTCGTACGAAACAGCCAAATTCTCGAGACTCGTTCTTGGCAAAGTGAGGTTCAGGGGGTACAAGAAGATTGAAGTCTGATGCAGACGAATTGGTGGGTACAGTGGACGGACCTATTATACATAGTAACTATGAAACACCTTGCGCACCCCTTTCTTGGCATCTGCGGTCTTGGATCCATTCCAGAAAATTTTAAAAAGACCCAGTAGCGTTAGATGAATCACATCCGTAAGTTTGTGTGTGTTAAACAAAATCTTGATAGTTGCGTCTAGCAAAACCTTGTTTTCTCCAATTTTCGCTTCAATATTCTCTCTTTAACTGCGTTTCGGAGGCGGATCTCGGTGTTTTGTCTTTTTCTAGTAGGAAAGAAAGTGTCCATGCCTTAAGTACGTTCTGAAAAGAAGAGCAAAACACCTACTCTAGACAGCAGCGGCTCTAGTTGATTCATGAATTTGTCTCCATTTCTGCCATCGTCACTGTGGAGATCGTACGATATGTCACCTGCGATAGGAATATAAGAAATTGAATTTTTCTTCAAGATTATTGGAAATATAGAATAGTAAATCACAAATATTGCATACAAGCATTTTGTGGTTTTTATATTGACACAAGGATACCTCTCAAGGTACCTACAAGGTTAGCAATTAAAATTATTATAATAAAAATTAAAATCAGAATGAAGTGGATATATGTACATTCAGCACACCAACCCTCGCATCTGGTTTGCATTATTGTTATCCATTGTTATGGTACTTAGGGAGGAGGGCAGGGGTGGGGGGGGGGGGAAGGCGTAATTCCAATCCGAAAAACCAATCTCCTCTGTATCGGATGAGATTAAGTACAGGATGATAAATTGATAATGATGTCAATTCAGAAGCGAGTAGTTCGTAGACATTTTTGAAAAACATAACTTTTTCTTACCATGTACGATGAAGTGTGCGAAAAGTTATTCGCTATCTACATAACTTTGGTGTAGCGGTAGGAACAGGAATTAGGTAAATCATTTTTTCTTCGTGTCATCAGTCCAGTGACGTGCAATCTCATATTGCTCAAACCACTTAAGAAGCTGTTCTCGCCGTCAGAAACGGCTTTTTAGCCCTTAAATGTACTTTAATGTACTGTGGGAGCAGTGCAAAAAAAGAGATGGGAATATAAACCGATGATTCTCTGAAGGATATACAGGATGCGTCAAAACTACCTACGCGGTTTCCACATGTTTGCTGCAGGCCATTATGAGCCATTACTTTAATAATCCTCTCTAAGTTCACGACAAATTTCTTCAAATATTGTTCGTCTTCGAAGATATGCATAATACATGTAATATGTAAAAATGCAGGTATAATATATCATAAGACGAGAAATGTGCAGCAACACAGCTTTGGCGTGAATTCAAGTCCTATTGCCCCTATAAATTGACTCTCGCGGTTGCTAGAGCCTGACATTTTCAAGAGTCCGGGCTGTCATAGCATCAAGGCCGACGCCCTCCACTCGCTGCATTTGGAAATCCTCTCCAAGATAGTGAATCCTCGACGTTACTAAGGAGCAGTACTCAATTTAAAAGCAGCTTAATCAAATGTGCATCACTCTGACTGTAGCAGGAAGTTGAGCCAGTATTCTTCCGGTTTGGTTCCTTCTCATCTTGGAACGACGACATAATTTCAGAAAATGTTGCAGGTAATTGCGGTATCCCCTGTAATTTTGCCCCTTTGGGCCGATCGCCACGACAGCATGAGCGAAATGCACACAACTATCGCGATGACACACAGCCTTATCTTCACTGTTTGCTCGCAATTGATCACGTCTGCTTCGAAGTAGTCGTGGACCTTCGCAGCTCACTGAGCAACACAATTCAGTTCTTAAGTTAAATTTCCGGTGAGCGCGACATGTGGAAATTAGTACAAAGTGTTTGCAGTGATTAAACTGCGCGAAATAATGAAATTGTGGTTGAAGTTTACCTGTGGTACTGTGAATAAATGGAGAGGGACTTACCGACATGAACAATGAAATCGAATTTTCCACTGAGACCGTTGCGAATGATGCTGGCTGTAGAGTTGCCGTGGTAGTAACCGAGGTCTCCGAAAATGCACACCTAAAGTAATAAAAATCACGTAAAGCGTTGGCGTGTAACTCGTGATGACCATTGTCCGGGAGATGTGGGGCTTGAAATCACTTCAAGTGAAGATAGTCTTTTTTAAGTAAAGATGCTCCTTCTGTGTTACATTTCATAGGTAACAGCAACGAGCGATGGGATGCAGAGGCGCCCATGGTGCAGTCAGGACCGAAAAAGCAGCCACTTGTAAACGGAGAACTGTTGCAGGAACTGAGATTGACCCAGGAAAACTGAAGCAAATTTGCAGAAGGGCGGGAGCCGCAGTGGAAGCAGCAAAGACTGCAAATTTCAGCGTGGAAGTATTAGAGGGAACGAAATACTTAAAAAAAGAAAAATGTTGAATGAACATTGTGACAATTATGACAGTTACAAATAAAAACATGAGTTACGAATTGAAAATATGAGCCTCACGAACGGCGCTTCAGGGTGTACGACAATGGAACACACTTGGAATATGAATCTCCATCCACAGGGAGCGTCAATCATTATTGCACACCTGAAAACGAGTCCGCGTCGTACCATCTACGCGGCGCGGCAGACCAGCAGGATGCCGTGGTGTGTTGCCAGGATTGCCGCTTTTACAAACAACTATGTATGTGTATGTAGGAATCATCAAAAATAAAGAAGTCAGTCTTGGGAACTGCAGGCAAAGAGGTAAACCCTGTCACGCTGGACAACTAACAAACTTTCTGCTTTTCTTCCAGGTCCTGGTGGTTTTTCTTCGCTTAACAAACAGTTTCGTCTTCCTCAATAAATTATTTCATCAGAATAGCAACAGTAGTGGAGGTGTGTTTTATTGTATATACATACATAATATTTTTTCAGTTTCTTAATTCAAAGTCATTGACCACTGCACACGTTTGTACTCGAAATCCTCTTGGCAACGCTGCCAGACAAAAAGCCATGCAGACGCATTTTCTCTGAGAACAAAACGCTAAAGGCCTACATCACCAAAACGTTCGTTCTATGTATACCTTCACTTCAGTCAATCTCTAAATGATTATTTCCTAACTCTAGTTATTCCTAACTCTTTGGACGTTTGTTTCGATAACGAAGTGTCGACACCGAGTCAATCGGATGAACTGAACTTTTCGCTCTTTTTCGGTCGCTCACTATCATAGAGGCCCCTGCCAGGTTGCACTGCCAAGATTTAGTGTTTGTGCCTATTTAAAAACCAATCGATCCAAATTCTCTTCAGGAAACCGAGAAACCGTGTTTTGCATCGAGATGCTTATGTTCTGCATGGGGTTGACAGAATCGCGTTTTTCGTGGGGTTTGCACCGGATTTGCACCGGATTTCGAGAGGCGTACTGCATGGATATGCATGGATTTTGCAAGGATTGGACAATTGCTGATACAGAACTATTGATTTTAAAACCTGGGTCTTGCCCATGCATGCTTGTCTTAATCGTATGGTTTGCATCTTTCAATCTCATGCAAAACACGGTTCCTATGTTTCTAGAGTAGTCATTGCCCGGAAGTTGAAGCGAGACAATCAAATGTCTAGCATTCATTTAGATAAGGATATAAATATGTCGTTTAGTAGTTTTGCGAGTACTTTACTAGCTATTATATATGTATGTAGTAGTTCATAATGTCAGGATGCTGTGGGAACAGTATGTACGAAAACGATGGCAAACACCTCCTCCGAGGTCTTGTGACTAAGTGTAGTAGGTTGCTCTGAGAACAGTCGTTACTGATGATTTGGTCATACCTTGTAAGAAGTCGGATTTTCCGCCATGGTTTTGAACTGGAACGTGCGAGGACCAATTTTGTACCCTGAAAATCTCCGATGCAGAGTTTTTTTTTTTTTTTTGGAGAAACATTGTCATGTTTAGCAAAGGTTTTGAAGATTAAAAACGTACAATAAGTGGTGGATGGCAAGAGGTTTTCCATAAGTGCCCTGTGCGAGTATCGAGTGATGCTTCCAGTGCGCCAAGCTTTCTGGGTACCGGACACGGTGAAAGGCATTTTCGATGGTGATAGGCCATAATGAACGGTTGAGCTGTCTTAAGAAATTTACGTTCATTCGGAGGAATCAACTATATACAACACCTGATGACTAATTTT
>KN731613.1:0-12057 GCA_000816745.1 Ancylostoma duodenale | reverse complement strand
AGAAGGTTAAGGGCCATGGTACTGATTTGTACCAATAAATGGATTGGCAATAATGAGATTCCCAGGTCTGCGGAGAATCTTTCGTATCAAAATGAATAATTTGCAGCTCACTGTCCAACAATTCCATACTTGAAGCCACCGGAGAAGCCCAGAAATTAGTGGTGCTGCCAGAGTGGATTTGTTTTGCATTCAGAAATGTTGCCAAAATTTTTGCACTCTGTTACGAGGATTTCGTCATTTTTTGGGCTGAAGTGGTACATTATTTGTAAGGCATTTGTATGGCATCCCGCTGTCTATGTAGCAACCCTACGCGCGTTCCATCTCATATGTCATAATAAAGAAAATTTCACCAGACTTCCAAACTGTACGTCTGAGCTCATTCTCAGGGGTGTGAGAAGTAGGCTTGGGAAGGTTTTGTATGGACAACTCGTATTTCGACTGTGTATTTGTTCATCTGAAATCAAACGTTCACGAATCAAATGAGGACGTGGTGCTTTTGTAAGGTGGCACTGCATGGAAATAACAGGATGTACCCTCTAGTGACAGATTCAAGCTCAATCCGTGTGACAGGATAATTCGAGTCCTCAAAACAACTTAAAATAGTAGTATTGTGCCCTTTTCACACGTGCATTCTTTGCAGGTGCTCCGATTAGCGCTTCCACATGTAACACTCTTGCTAGTATCACTACTCTACGCCGCGTTCGGTGGATGGGTATTGACCATCATCAAATTCAACGACCAAACCACACACGATGCTGAGTTACTCGAGAGGTTTGAGAGGTTGAGAAGCGCCAATCAGTAGTTTTTGTGCTTTACCACGGGTTCGACATCATTTTGAGAGAGTTGTTTCAGCACAAGGGTCAACTTTACTCGCTTTGTGGTCTCGATCAACACTTCAAGGAGTCCATTGCTAGAGGAGAAGTTCGATCAGTTCGTTGCAGACCTGCACGACGTCTACTCGAAGAGCAATCTCCCATGGAGTCGCAACTTCACCGTGAGTGTTGCCTAGTAGTTAGCCATTTCATAACATTAATGACTAATTCAAGGGATCCATCCACAACCATCCTCTTTCAAATGTCACTTGGAATTTGTTCTTCGCCGCCACCACACTTACTTCCATAGGTGAGAAAATTGTTCTGGGAATGGAAGCTTTTCTTCCTAATATTTTGTCCTCAGAACAAATAATTTTCGAAACATTTCGAAAAATTGAGGAAGGAGAAAGAGTGATCAAAACACATGTTGTATTATTCATTGCATTAGGTTCTCGTGCACTTTCCGCGCATCAGCAACGCTACCGAACTTTCGGTAGGGTAGTGAAGCAGCTGTGATAGATAATAATATTCTTCCAAAGACTGTGTTGGTGTTTTATTCATTTTGTATGGAACGCCGCACACAGTGCATTGCATAAACTTGCTGAACTACACTTTGCACGTAGTATCAGAATATGGCTTGTTAAGAACTCTGGACGCAAGTTTTTGCTACTTTTAACCTCAGATAGAACCTGTACACTCTTCGTGATCCTGCCCTGGTGAGTATGTACATAATTGCAAGAGTTTTCTACTTTCCCTTTTCTCGTGTTGGGCTTGTTTCTGATCAGACTGCCGACTTCCAATAAAATGTGAGAATTTTATTCGGGGCTGACCGTGAGCCTTGTGCCTTCCAGGAATGCATCCAACGGATTCAACGTAGTCTATTTGAGGAAAGGATAAGTGATCACCCACTGTTACACAGATGATAGGTCCAATGTATGACTTACATGGGATATTAGAAATAAAAGCGCCCCTTCATATGATTCGCTTCTGGATTCAAAGCTTATATTAATCGTAATCAGAACTCTTCAGTGGCAGACCAAAATTTGAACTAAGGAAAGTCTATCAATGTCCCCACTTTCCTGTCCAAAAGGCAAAATTTTTAATTTTGGACTGGTAATTCATAATGGAAATTTGCTATGTGATATAATATAATGGGATAGAGGGATAATCACATTTTGTTGCTCAAACGCAATTACTTCTAAAACAGTTGCTTTGATGAAATGGTTGTCTAGGCCCCTTTTATGTTGTTCTCTCCTGTTTCCAAATATTGTATGCTTTCGCCAGCAGAAGTAAGACGCTAATATCCTGACGATATAATTTTGAGCAATTAAAGTTCGGGTGCAACACAGTCAGGCACATGACGAGCTTTTTTTTTTTTGGAACGAAAGCGGATAAGTGGATATTACGAATAAATGTCTGTATTCGAGCATCACGATCAGTGGTGGACATAGGAGTGGCGCGCAGATGGGGCGCCCGGAAATCGGTCGCCAAATTTTTCAGAAGTAAACTTTTCAAAATACCAAACAGTTTGACTTTTGTACTAACCTATTTTTGACTCTTCATTATTTTTTGAACATATTAGTCCTCAAGTATTAAGGTATTAAAATTAATATTTTTATTTGTTTTGTTTTTGAAATTCCGGCCATCCAGGTTCTCATAACGGCGCATATCCAGTTTGTTTACCACCCCATCGGGCTGCCATTTTTGCATTTGCCGCCGAGAGATGTTACCTACATATTGCTCTTTAATTTTCATTTATGGCAATTATTTTCAGGCTATGGTACTGATGCTCCCGACTCGTACGTAGGACGAGTCTTCTGCCTTGTCTATCTCTTCTTCGGTATTCCTCTGTACTTGATCACACTTGCTGACCTCGTAAGTTCATCTCATGCTGGTGTGAGGTTTTATATGCATCACTCTAATTTCACGCTTCATTTACATATTAATGGACTCGCACTAGTTGTTCAGGCGAAATTCTGCACGGAGTTCATGAACAAGCTGTACATAGACATAATCAAGTACAAACACCGTGTGAGGCGGAAGTACAGACGATGGAAGTCCGGTCGTCTGAGACGTGACTCCATCAAAGTCGGGCAACTGATCATCGCGGGAGGAGAAGACGAGGTCGGGGGTTCTGCCGCAATGGAAGTAGCCCGAGAGAAACATATTTGCAGGTGGCAGAGTTTTTGTGGACCCATCTGGAGCACGCACAATTCGTCGAGGTCCCTTTTCTGCTCATCATAGGTGAGTCTTCCTAAACATATGTACATCCCGTGGATGACGAATTACTAAGAGCAAGAGTAAGAGTAAGACTAGAATTTGTAGCCGTATGAATTAATGAGAATATATAATAGAAGTTCACAAAGTTTTAAAATAATACCATGTTTTTCCGTCTCTACTGACTCTTACGGCGTTAGTGCATTGAGAGCACAATCATCTGTGTGGGCAAAATGCAGCGGCTTGAGGCGCTAGTCTAGTTTCAAGAATATTAGGCATGTGAAAAAGTTTCCGCCCTTTTTTAGGCAAAATTGAGTCTTTACTGAAAAAGAAAGAAAGCAGATACATCAACCAAAGTACTGGCCATCGTTAGCTACGACCTTTCCCCCATTTTCTGGGAGAAGACGGACACCGCAGAGGTAGAAAGCCTCGTAATCCGACTCGATCCTTCACTTCACCCATTTTTCGACTTCTGCAAAAGATTGGAAGCGCTGCTCGGAGAGGCTGTTGGTCATCAACAGAAACAAATGCTAGTCTGACGGGGCACAGTCTGGTGAATAAGCCGCATGGGTTAGCACATCTCAGAGAAGTGCTTCAAGCGTTTCCTTGACTACTTTTGTGACATTTCCCGAAAAAGCACCACTCCACATTGGGGTTCCAAAATTTTCAAAGAACAACTTTTCGGCTGAAACTTTGTACAGAGGGGTTATTTGGGGTGCTGAACACGAATATTCTATATATTTTGTACCGTAACCCCGATTTTTTAGAGTTACGGTAGGGTTAATGTGACGAAAAATGCTCACTTGGTTCAAATTCGACATGATTATCGCTGTGAAACGCAACGATGTTGATACAAATCAAACAAATGTGCACTGAATATTATTGACATATGTCAAACCTACAAAACTAAGCAGCGTTTACAAAGCATTTGCAAGGATAACTAGCTATTATGACTACTTAGCGCTGGAGGGCGGAAACTTTTTCACATACCTGATAGTTGTGACCAGTTACTTCTTTAAATAGGAAATTCATTGGAAAAAGAGGTGAAACACACACGTCTTCGCTTTTTTTTTGCCCGAAAATGCTGACAGCATTATAGTACCTTTAGGAAACTTCCAAAATCAAGAACATTCCAAGCGGACGCCTCTTGTTAGAGCTCCGCTTTTTTGCTTTTATATCACCAAAGTTCCAGGAATTCTACTGGTCTACATCGCAATCGCATCGTACATAATCGCTGCCATTGAGGGTTGGCCGCTATCCGACGGCTTCTACTTTGTGATGATCAGCGTGCTGACGATTGGTTTTGGAGGTACGATGGACTGCTTGACGAGGATTAATAGGTGTTTCGAAATAACTTTCATGGCCCCGTACAGATCTTGTACCTCGCAATGAGACCTTCATACTGGTCGTGCTGATGTTGATCTTGATCGGTTTGGTACTCACCACCACTTGTGTGGACATTGTCGGCGCCTACTACATCGACCGACTACACTTCTTCGGGAGAAGACTTGACGACGTGAGTTCAATGTTGAGGTTTGGAGTTTCTTTTTCTGCTTGTATGCACGTTCGGAAATCTTAGTTTGGTGCGAAAGTTTCGTTGGTTTTTTCCTCAACAACGTTTATTTTTTTCACAACTCCATCGAACTAAATCCTTGACAAGCAGTACAATACCTATTACTAGCAGAGACCACTACTAAGTTCAAGAGCAGTTCTATGGCGTCCTTTGCACAAAACTCGAAAAGCTAGTTCTGTGCAAGATCGTGGATGTCGGAGACTGCCATTTTTATGTCGTCATGTTTGACGATTATTTTCCTTGAAAAATAGGAGCTTCTGGAGCTGGGGAGAGTGGTGACTATTTGACAAATTTCCTAGAGAATTATCGAAGTGTAATTTTAGTAGCACAGAAAATGAGACATCAGGCATCGCGAGCGTTCTTCTGATGAGTCATCTGGACCAAATAGCTGGATGAGGCTTATATTAGCGCTTTGAAATAGCAGCACGGATTGGATCAGCTAACAATAATTCCCAAAAAAGCAAAGAATATCTTATACCAACGCATTCACTTTTCCCCCATAAAGGAAAGTTCTGCACTAGTCTATTCAACTGGGGCTTTTTTAGATTTATTTTAGAAAACTTGGTATAGTTTGTTAAACTCTAAGTCATTCTCCTAACGCATCAATGAATATGTAGGAAGATTTCGTGAGAGAACAAGGATTCTGTTCTTCAGCCTTCAAACCGCATGACAACCTATTATTTATTTATTCTTTTATTTATTTATTTATTGCACCAAAAGTGCGCTTACAAATAAAACGTTCATGTTAAAGCACTAAGCAGTAGCATGACCGAGGAACTTCGGGTAAGTTGAGTAAGTTGTACTATCTAACTTTCAGGATCCTCTGTCTTGGCTGAAGGAAGTCCAGCAAAGGCGAATAGAGGCAATGAAGAGAGAAGCAATGCGAAAGCTGTTTGAGACTGTCACGGCTCTGCATCATATTCGATTTACAGGTCGGTCTTTCAGTACATTGTGCAGAGCACATACGTTTCCTTTGCTAGCAAAGTTTATCCAGGAATACTCGTTATTACCTGGAAATATTTCCAACTGACCATTTCGTTACAGCGCTCAAACATCTCACGCAAGCGCAGGGAGATATACTGCCAGGTTTGATACGCTGAAGTGCTAGAGATTTTTGATGGCTGCACTGCGCCACTTCAGATCCACCCGAATCTCCAAGAAATCTCACGGCGTCCCATGCAACGGCTGATTCAGTGCTGCTGAGGTGGAACGCTCCTATCTACGTTGACGAGGGAAAGCGCTATTGGTACACCCTCACATACAAGCCAAGGTACGCCATTCGGAAGCTTGTTGTGAACGTGTGCTTCCACCGATAATTTGGGTACCGAGCGATAATGAAATTAAGTAGTGAAGTGAAGTGAATTCTAACATCCAGACTTCTGACATCCCAGATTTTTCGAACTCAGGATTGCCGAACTCTGGATTCTAAACAGTGGCACTATGTTATACAATCGGGGCTATAAAGGGGGATGGGGGAAGGGGTAGGGTAACTTTTCACTGTTTTGGCAATATTTCGCTAGTGGGTGCAGCAAGTATTTAGTCTTTATCTTAGCCGATTTTCTCACAAGAAAAATTCAAATCTACGGTAATTTGTATGGCAGCAGAGGGGCAGGCAATTGCTAGCCACTCTGAAGAAAAGTAGCACTCAGAAATCGTGATGAGGATGGTTAAAAAGCTGTACTTGTGGGAAAATTCGATGAATGCTAACCCACGCTAGTCCTCAGCTAACCTTTTCTCGTACAGAGGTGCAAGAAAAAAGAACACAGACAGCCGAAATTCCAGTAACAGAAGTGCCGAGAGAAATCCTTTTCAAAATTGTTTCCTACTGCCACTTAGTAAAATTTTCAGACGTATCCTGTGGCCAAAGTCGTAATTGAGGACAAAGTCGTTTTGTATGCCCTCTCTAAGCTAGCAGCCCATACATACATACTAGTCGAAGTGCAAGTCTTTGACAGGAGGTCACTGCCAGGATTTTTATCGATATGAAAGCAAAAATAATGACAGAACCCAGGTTTCCTTGCAATTTCTACCTATGTTGACATTTCATACGGGGCACTGACTTTTGAGGGGCTCACAGTTGTTTGCCCCCTGCTGTCATATAAATCACCATGCATCTGAATTTTTTCCGTGATAACATCGACTAGGATAAAATAAGATCATGCCAGACTAATTCGCTGTACCCGATTGTTGAAAAAGAATTTTTCAAGGCTGGTTTGCTTCCTTTTTCCTCGTTTGTCTTGTTTTTAACCATTTTTTATTCCTATAACTTCGTTCCGAGTATGGCACATCTACGCACGTGGTGTAATAAATAAATAAATAAATAAATAAATAAATAAATAAATAAATAAATAAATAAATAAGTATTAGGGTGAGTCATAAGTTTTAGGAATTTTTCACTTACATTTCTCGAAGGACAGTAGCTTGCAATTTTTCTGAGGAACAAACCATTATGACCCAAGAGCGCATGACAATAAATACCTGGAGTGCGGTTATCAGAATCGTACTGTGCTTGGTTCTACAACACAAAAAAGGCAGCCGACTCGCATTTCAGTTTATTTCTGGCATTCACTCGTTTATTCCTCAGCAAAGCTGAACATATCCGATTGCGTGCTTTTCCAAAGAAAGAGCACTCATGCGAAACGCAGGAGGAAGAAGAAGTTTTATCCCCGACGTAGGGTGCCAAAACGCGACCAAATTCTTTCGCAGAGAATCACTTGCCTCCAGCACTTTATGATCAGGTCTGCAGAAAAATCGAAAATATTGATAGCCGAAGGCTCCCACCCAAGCTATATGTGGGCAAAATACCTCTGAATAGTAGTGCTGCGTGACGTTTGGATTCGAGCACTGGTTCAAGAGAAAAATCACAAAGACCGGAAGTGGTCGGAAACGCAATTTCGCTGCCTTCTTGAATTCAAAAAGGCATTGCTTTTATGTGTAGAGCAAAAGCAAGCCCGTTATGTTGTAGAGCGAACTTTATTCATTAATGTGCTTCCTAGCCTTCATGAGTAGTTGCGCTCTGGACTTTCAAGAAAATCGAAAGGAAAATTCCTAAGACTTATGACTCACCCTAATAAATAAATAAATAAATAAGTAAATAAGATAAAATAAATAAATAAATGAATAAATAAGTAAATTAATAAATAAACAAATAATCAAATGCTGGGCTGCTCAATAGCTCACTTTTTCCTCACACTTAAAATCTTCCACATATACTATAGTTCATTTATGACACTTTTGGCACTTAGGAGTTTAAAAATAAACTTCTACTGGTTATTTATAGCGAATAACTTCTGGTTGCTTGATGTTTTCGATTTAGCTTCACGAAAAGAAACGCTCAGCAGATTTATAATTGGCATCACAACGACTCAGCCGAAAGATGGTATAACCTTCACCGCGCCGTGGCGAATGTGTGATGCTATGCTATAGATAGCAGCAAATGTCCGCGTCGTATACGAAGCGGGTCGCGATTGTTGTTACAGCGTGAGACAAACTAGCCCGAGCTCGTGGAGATGCCATGTTTTAACAAGGCGCAGTCCCGAGCGTTCGTAATTTTTGAAGTCTGTTCCATTGTGGGACTTGAGCGAAGAACACTTTTTCAAGAAAAAAAAGAAGGAAAAACTGTGCTAATGGACGAAAACTGAGCGCTGTGGTGAATAGCTCTAATGTAAATATTATTTTTATCGTCAAATTACGGCATTCCCAACAAAATGCATTCCCAACTGCATTGGCTGTTCGGATATTACTTCCATATGTACATCTACGAACTGTCTCTAAAAATCCCGACTAGGATAGATAACATAATTATAGGATCACTTTAAGAAGACTATCCGCTCAAAGTTAGATATAGATAACTCACTCTATGTGAGCTACTATGCTATGAGCATACCAACTCTGTGACATCTCCGGTATTCACTACCTTAAGAATAGTTTTGACTAAACTCGTAGTACTAATCCTGTTGCAGGTCACCATTTGTGCACATTGAGATTCCCGCCATTCAGGGCCATGTGCTTTAAAAATTTCATGTTGGATTAATCTATTAATGCGTCAATTCAGAAGAAAATAGCCTCATGCGTTAATGCGTTATTCCGTTGATTCTATAAAACGATGGGGCATATCAGATATCCTATTTCAACATAGTTACGAGCTTGTAGACTGTGTCTTTACATATAGAAGGACAAAATACGCCAATATATAACAAAAGACCTCTATATCAGGTCAAATATATTCATAAGTGGGTTTTTGGAGGGTGTTCCACAGTTCATCTGATTCAAGTCTAAACGACTCTCTACAAGTCCATCTACACGTTCAAGGCCTGTATTCATCATTGAGATTACCTTGGGTAAACGTGTTCGCGCACGTGCCAACCATGGGTGAGCTTGTTTACTGTCAACACTTTTACCCTGGGTAGTCTAAATGATGTACGTATGTGGCCCCTAGAGTGAACAGATTCTAATCGCTTTCAGCTTCACTGCAGTAAATAAGGCTTAGTTACCTTATAGAGGACAGTTTTGAATAGCTTTATGTTTGATTATTCCTTTTTACCAGCATCCTGTTTGGTAGTTTTTTCCTGTTTTTTGGTTTTCCTCCTGTTCGCAGTTCTTGGCCATCTCTGACGCAGAATACGCAATTGGCCCTTATGTGCTTAAAAACCGTTCTACTACTCGAAGTTCACAGAAACCTAAGTTCAAGCTATCCTCAATCAATTTCTGACTCTTTGATGATATGGATTTTAATAGACTTTTGTGTTTCCCAGTGAATCGTTAATCCGTTACGTTACTGGAAGAATGGCCGCTATGCGTTAATTCATTGCGTAATAACGCACAGCCATGATGTCATCCCTCCCTTCTCCTCTCAAAAATAGTCTTCAGATTTCCCAAAACTGCGCTATGAAGTTTGTGGAAATTTCGTCCTCTTCTTTCATTGCTGTTGATTTTTTACTGCTTTGTTCTCAAAATTATACAGTTTCAGAAGTGTAAGAAATTTGCTTGCCTTCCTTTCTGCGTAATTTTCTTCCCTGAGCACAGCAGTGAAGATCTTTTGAAAGCAAAAAAAAAACATTGGGAATTGCAGACAAATTTATTTTATTACGGGTTTTGTTATCTCTCTAGTTTTTTTTCCACATTGTTAGAATGAATTTTCCATCTTGATTTTGGCATCAATGTGAGCCATCCAGAAATTATTGATATTTCCCGAAGAATTTTTCCAAGACGAGATATAACCTTTGGAAAGGTAAGGCTGGAATGAAATGAACTAATATGAGGTCAGTTAATTCTGCATTAAAAGCAATCATCATGATATGACTTCACAGTTCACATGGATTGAAGTGTATAATCACTCCTGTCAGCTCCGCTCCTACTGCTCTGTTGGGTAGCATTGTAATAACTGATGTTCTCATTTACAGAACCCCGCAGAGACGGAATCAAGTTGTACGCGTGGACTTCATCAACGAAGAGAAGTACCTTGTCACTGGACTGAAGTCTTTCACGCTCTACGAGTTCAGTCTAACAACTACTACTCGTTATGGCAGTAGCAAACCTGCGAGGGCACAGGAGTACACAGGTACGTAGTTCCCCTTCTTTTATTGTTTCCGGAAGGGAGAAGCTGAAATTTCCAACCTACATCTTCTGAAGAAAAAACTATATCTTCACTCATAACAAAATGTTGGACGTTCTACTGTTGAAGCTGTTTTCTGAAAATCAGACAACAACCTGTAGCGAGAGATTCAAAAAATAAATGAGGAGGAGGAGAAAAAAGAAAGTAAAAAAGGGGACAGTTTTCTTGGGTGCTCTCAAGGTTTAAGTCGTCCACGTAGACATACAGCACTTTTTTTTTCGTTTTCGTGGCTTCCAAAGGATTTTTGCGAGGGAGAATAGAGGTCGTGTCCCTGGTATGGAAGGCTAGCTGTAGTAGATCGTAGACGTCAAATGCTTCATTGTTTAGAGCCATGCACAGTACCACAAAATTTGCGTCTGGAGGCGATCAGCTGTGAAACTGCGACAGTCTCGTGGCGGGCTCCAAAGATGAACAATGGACCTGAGGTTTGTTGTTCTATGCTCTGGGCTTGCCTGATTCATTGTGATACGTAGAACTTCACGGTATTTTCTCTCTCATTTCTTTTTCTGCTGTGGAACTAACGACGAATTGCTTTGCTGTGATCTACATATATAATGATTTTCACCCATTCCAGCGCTATGTGATCCAATACACGCAAGAGCCAGCTCCTCAGTTCAGATACTGGAGCAGGTACAAAGTCGGAGAGAACACCAGGTTCACCCTCACGGATCTGTTACCGGATACAAGGTCGGCATTATAGCACTTTCCAGCTTTTTGTCTGTCACCAATTACTACTATCAGGGTGGTAAATTTGAAATGCGCGTTTTTGCATTGAATAAAATATTTTCTCAGAGCAAAGCTACAACACCTCAGTCCAAGTTCTATCCAGGATTAGTATTGTTGCATCTTCCACAAAAGGAGCGACCGCTCTCCTTCGGGTTGTCGCTGCACCGTGACCTGAAAAAGCGCGTCACTTAAATTTTGTTTCGTCGCGGTTTTCCAATGTTTTTCTGCCATGGAAAGCTTTGCCGTTGGAAGCAAGTGCTCGCCTGGTAGCGCAAGTCCTGGGCTATTTGGGCGCTAGCGCGACATATGATTCCAGATGTGAAGGTCAGGAATCGATTAACGGTCACAATTTCGGTTCAGTTACCCAAGTTCGGGACCATCTTCAAGTAGTCGATTGTCGCATGGTTTTAGTTGGATAGCACAGCAAAAATTCTTTTAAATCCTTATATGACTCGCAGTGATGCTCCACTAAGGTTTTACGTTCTTTAACAATATGAGACATAGGGTATGGAAACCCAAAAATTGCGGTCGTTCTCGTTATAAAATTTTTTAAAAACAAGGAGTGAAGTAATATTTGATATTCTGTGCATCGAAAATTTTTCCATAAAATGCCCTTTCAGAAAGTACCAAAAGTCAAGCAAGAGTTTTCGGCAATACATTTATAAAGACGTCGAAACTTCAGCGCGCATTCCCAATTTACAACCCTGATATTTTTTCTAGTGATCTTGATGTTCTCTCAAAGCACTATAGTTGGAACCAGCGGCGGACGCAAAGATTGGGCGGGGGGGGGGGGTGGGAAAGTGGGTCTCCGCCGTTCTGGAGGTCCGGAAGGAATGAAAGTTACTAAGATATTAACTATACCGATAAATAGCTAATGGACACCATCTGAAAATAATAATAAAAGTGAACAATTAAAATAAATTAATGTGAGATTTTATTTACTTTGTAAGGTATTTTCAAACGCAACCTCTTCCTCCCATTGCGTCTGCCACTGGTTGGAACCAAGGTTCAGGTTTTAGTTCGATAGGTTTACTGAGCAGTTGTTTTACTAGAAAATCCGTTCAGGAGAGAATATCACGACTTCTAGGTACATTCTGTGCGTATCCGCCGAGCAC
>KN731609.1:0-10514 GCA_000816745.1 Ancylostoma duodenale | reverse complement strand
GTGTGTGTGTGTGTGTGTCCATTTTTGTGCATTGGATGCTCATTTGTACCCTGTTATTATGTGTGGACGAGCTTTCGCGCCTTTTGAAGGATTGCTTGGAAAAATAAAACACCCGAGCGAAGCCGGGTATGCCGGCTAGTTTTTAATATTGTAGAAGGTGGTGTCTTGAAGCATCTGGATCATTTATCCGTTATCCGTTATTCGGTCATTTTTGGCGTATCCGTTATCCGCACCGTTATCCGGGTCGTGGAAAATCTCGTATCCGCTCATACTTGATCACAACCTGTCAATACTGAATGATGGTCAAGTTCGACAAGAAACTCAGAACGTTGTGCAACAAGTGTCCACCTCATAAATGTTAGATTGGTGTACGACCACCTTTGCGAAAATGCCAAATATGGCATCCCTTTCAGTGGACGTCAGCGGTTAAAGGAGATTGGTTTTTCACTCTCAAAAACCAAAACTGCTGGCAGATTCCGACCAGCGGAGTCTCACTAATGCTGCAACGTACTTCTTGCTGGTGAAGAGGTGTTCTCGCGCGCGGCGAGCGAGCGCCTTTCGTCGTCTGCGCCCTTCGAAAACCATCTCTCGTCTGCTGCGCGCTTAGCGAAGTTCTGCTCCAGCAGAAGCGATCGAGTTCACCAAGCTGCGTCTGTTAAACTGCAGTATTTCTTTCTGCTCCGTGCGAAGCAAAGCAGGGCTCGCTTCACGCAAACAATCCAAACAAGTGCGCGGCGCTAGCGAGGGTTTGTCTGAGTAAAAAGCGTCGTTCTAAAGGCATGGACAGGTGGATGAAGTCGTGGAACGAAAACTCGGAAATATCTTCTGAACTTAACTTCTTTTCCAGAAGCATCCGCTTACATACAGCACCATTCTTGGACACTCGCGCTCCATACACACTTACAAGAAAGCCGTGCATCGTAGAAAGCAAAAGAAGCTCGTGAGGAAGTGCTTTGGCGCTCATCCAGTAAAGGCAGGTTTCATCAAATTTCCTTTGCAGAAGTCTTCGAAATGTAGAACCCGCCTAACCCTTGGATAAAGTGGATGTCGCACCCACTCTAGCCCAGATGGTCTGCCATGGAAGGCATATGCATTCGAAATTGCGATCATCGTAGAGTCCACGTCAATTACGGTCCGACATCCATAGGACGCCTTCTTCCCGTCTCAGTCTAGGAAACACCCACTTTCTGCTGCGCGCAACAAAACTCCGTATTTAAGACGAGTATAATCACCCTCACTCTCTCTCTGCTGCATTCTACACGGTCCTTTGGGCTCCATGCTGCAGTCCTTCTGCACCGAAAGGGCAGCAGCAGACAGTAGGAAGGATCGCACCAGAATGTTTTCTGCTGCGGTCCTTCCGAACCGGTCCAGCAGGAAGAGGAAGGACCGCAGCAGTAAACATTCTATTCCGATCCTTCCGAATCCTTTTATTCCTACATCTCTCGCTAGTTAACCTCGTGATCGAGATGCTTTTTGTTGCGGCCCTTCCGACAGTTTGTGTGAGGAATGGGTCGCAAAGTTTGGCAGCGCCAACCGAGCTCATTGATGAGTATCCAAGTCACTTTTGTGGATGGTATTGTACTTTTGAAAGCCAGTAATAATTTTGTGGAAACTATGTATTTCGAGGTACAAAAATGCGTTAGGAGAAATCTTTATCCGATCACAAATGATAACTTTCTGCTTAATATGTGAGGACTCATCAGTCGGTCACCACACAAAAACAACCCAACGAGACAGAACACACGAAGAAATAGAGAGAATGTGAGCAGAATAGCAATAAGCAATAAGCTCTTGTACCCAGGGCGAAAAGTGAAAATGCTGAGTGGTTGGCAAGTAGAAAGGAGGTAAGTGGAGCGAAGGTAAAGCTCAGCAAGAGAAGCAGAGCCAAATTTTCCGCACGTCACAACAGTACTGCGTAGATATGCTGAGCATGAAGTGGCTTGCAATGAAGAAGACAGAAATCACCCGTTTTTACACGTCAACTCTTGGAAAGTCTTCAGAAGAGATGAGTGTCAAGATCATAGTATGTGAATGGTTGTGAAAGCAAAGCTTTGGTCGATTTGGGTAAGTGAGAGAGGTTAGTGAAGGGAGCTAAACCCGTGTGGTTTGATCTTGGACAGCGACACTGCTGTCTTTTCCGTTCCCGACTTGTTGTGAAATAGTGTAGGACCGAAGCCATGCAGGATCCTGACCAATGTCAAAGAGGAGCCTTTCAAACTTCTCATGATTCGCCCGAGGATCTTGGACGCGTCGGTGCCTCAACCACCTGAAATTGAGAGAAGCTAAAAAAGGGAAAGAAAAAGTGTCCGTGCGCAATTCATTTCACAAAGAAAAAATCCAACAAATTGGCGACGATAACATAAGTTCACGGCCAATACTCACTTCTCTCTCAACTCCAGTATCAAAAACTCGACCACAGCACTTTGGAATAGATAGGATATTACTGCACAAATGAGAGCCACAAACACCAAGAAAAGCCGGTTCTCGAAGAATGGAATTGGGTCGTACTCCAAGAAGGAAATGACGAATCCAGCCGGCCACAAGACAACGTATAGAGACACATGAAAAACATTTGTAAGAAAAAGAATAGGCTGAAAACCAACGAGGTCGACATTACCACAGACACAACACATAATGTGATGCATAATGGAACGTTGTAGAAGATCGGTCTTCTGTACGGCTCTCCCTTACTGTTGATCAGTGCCAAAGTAATGTATTGAAACGTTGTCGTGCAAAACAAAGCAGTACCCTACGAGAACTTCTATGCTTTTGATGCAAACGTGATGCAGACACGTGTTGGAAACGTGACACACATGTGCACACACCAACCTGCATGCTGCGTTTATCCTCCTGCTCATCGCCCACTGGCACAGAATAGGGAATGAACCATGGCTGCCATGTTATTGATATGAAAACATACAACTGGAAATAGATTAGATATACTTCGGATACAAAATTGAAAATAGAAAGTTTCCGACCTGAGTCAACGCCATGATTACAAGCTGCCCACAAACTGAAGTCACGCTTGCAAGAGAAAGCAATCGAGTTGGAGGCGGTGTGGGACTAAGCATATCGCTTGCCGGAGTGTTTCCGAAGAAGACGGCCACCAAAGTGATGAGAAACATGTCGATGTAGAGGAACTACAAATTGATGTAGGAGTAAACATGTCAATTATGAAAGAAGTGAGCGTTAGCCAGAGCTGAAAGTACCTGGAAGTCAGTCAGATTGGTGGAAATCCAGTACAGCAACATAATCGAAGAAAACTGAGTTAATGAATATCCAGCCATGTATTTGAAAACTCCAAACGATGTCACAAGAGCGGCTCGACCTTCCCTAATCACTGTTGGTACGCAACGGATGTCGGCGATCTTCAGGGAAGAAAATTAGTAAGGACCCCAACAACATGGAATAACTTGAGTACCCTGGAAGTGAAGGGAGCAGCGATAGAGGCCTCTGCATCGGAAAGCGAGATGCCAGCATGAGCAGCCTTCAAGGCAGCGCAGTCGTTCGCTCCGTCACCGCACATCGCGACGGTGTAGTCAATCTAGGACCACGATAACGAAGAGTTGGTTGAAATCCTCGAATTTATAGGAAGACAGATCTGGAACCTACTGCTTGAAGATGATTTATAAGTTGCTGTTTCTGATCTGGAGCCATCCTGGCAAAAACATCGCAAACCGCGACTAGCGGTTCGAGCAACTCAGGGTATTCGTGTGACAGAACCGCGAACGTTGGACCTTGAAAAGCGGCATTAGCAGACGAGACGTTGTTTATGTCTAAGGATAACTTTCTGATTGGAAACCTGAAATAGACAGCTGGTAGCAGCTATCTGAAAAGTGCTTTCGCCCTGTTTCGACCGACACATCAGAACAGTCCCCCTCTTCACCTTCAATTGTCTTCTCAGAGCTCGAAACAGCCTAAAAAAATACTCGTGGAGCCACCATATTATGGAGAAGGTGTGACGACGTATTCTGCCGCTGCACTCACCTGTCTCAAAGTAAGCAGTGGGCGCCCCTTTGTATCGAACATGTCTGTGCGGTGCTCAACCAAGTATGCCAGTTTATTCGGTCGGATGATACCACACTCTCGAGCAACACTTTGTGCAGTCAGGAGGTTGTCCCCCGTCACCATCACGGTGCGGATGTGGGCCCTGAGAAGAAGGCGGATGTATAGGTTGGCTCCGATTTTTTGGGAAACGGTCAAGATGTACCTGACCTAATTAGCACCACCCATGCAAAGGCTCGGTGGCTGTCAATAAGTTACCTTAATAGTGCTGTTCTTGAACCGCCCATACTCCAAGCCCCTCCCATTTCAACTATGAAGAGCTTACGCTGCTCTGCAAAACTTAGCTGATAACCGCGCTTTGTTAGTCGAATGCGTGAATACTGGAGAGATGGAGAGACAAGCTTTCAAAAAAATTTGCGAAATTTGAAGAAGAAACATTGCTTAATTTTTTTTCCTTCTTTCTCATTGGGGAACAGCACTACTGCGGTTATAAAAGCCCTGTGCCCGTCTACCATGTTACGAAATTTCACACATCAATTTCCATGCAGAAGAATTCGGATCTGGTTTCCTTTTAAGTGTGCGGTCATCTTTGTGAGGGTAATTATAGCACACCCTGTGAATATCTCCGTGAAAAATTTTATTTATATGCGCGGGAAAAGCACCAAAGCCGAAGCTTCTGTAAACGAGCCGAAGCAAAACTGTATGTTTAATGTAGAGACGTTGCGGAAGACGTTGAGCGTAAATGACAACCTACCGGTTCAACTGGTTTATCACTCCTAACGTAACCGGCTTAACTCTGTTTTCTAGCACGACAAGTCCCAGAAGCGTCAGATCAGCTTCGACCTGCAAAGACAGAAGTTATCGCAAGGAAGAGAGCTAACAAATGTAAGTAGTAGGGTTGCTAAGCATACCATGTTCCGTGGAACTTTGGACGCTTTCACGTAGTTCATTTCGAGTTGTCTCTTAGCTACGGAAATAAGACGATACCCATGTTGAGCATATAGGTTTACTTGAGCCTGGAACATGCAGATTGTGCGTCTTAGTGAAGTACCAGTTCACATCAGATGAAATTTAATAATACCACGTAGTCTGGAGGAACAGTTGCTGGGTCACAAAGAGTCAGCACCATTTCCGGAGAGCCCTTGCAGTACAGAGTCATGTCGTGGGATGAGTCGTCACGTGGATTCGACACTATCACCGACATTCGTTGAAGGGAAGAGCTGGAATACGTGCAACTTGTAGATGGAGGACCTCTTCGAGCACAGTCTCCTTTTTCATACGTCCATCTTTCTAAAACTGGGGAGGGGAGGGTGAAGGACAGGCTAGATGAGCAGGGTTGAGCGATTTGAAGATTTGCACGGAATGCGGCAGCTAAATTTGCGTGCTGTTGAGAGTTAGCATTAGTACTGATTTCTCCTTAGATCTAATGCAACGAGAGGGATAAGCATATCTATGTCACCCAAACCGGGCCTGCAGAATGAGGGCAAATTCAAGGCAAAAATTTCCCTGTCCAAAGCGGGGATATTACTTTTGTGCAGATATTTCAGCGTCTAAGGTTTCTCTATGGACGTCACTGACATTCCTGGCCGCTTGAACGATATTTGGTCCACGACTGAAGTAAAACGGTAGAAGATGGCGAAGGCGTTCACCATTGTTGACTTGCGGGGTCACATTCCATGCAGTAGAAAACAGCGCTGAGAGCCGAGGAACGCATTGTGATACTGGTAAATAACAAAACAAGAGCTTCAAAATGGTTCATGACACACAGTCAAGTGAATTTCAAACCATCGGGGAAAAACTTACTAGAAAAGCCGCAATCCGAACCTCTTACTTAAATTATGAATTTTAGAATAAGATCCGGTCAACTTGCGGATCAGAAAAGGGTGAGAAAGTGCACAACAATCGCAGAATCGATTCGCACGTTGCAAAAATTCTCCAATACGTTGTATTAGATTAGAAAGAAAGAGTAAAAAATTGCTCACCTGAATGTAAACTGTCGTATTATACTGTACTCTTTGCTGAACACCTGATTCTCCGTAAGTTCTATGGGTGGTCGCACCAACGTAGGCTAAAATGACGCATGATGAATGAACTAAGTAGGCAAGAAAAATGTTTGAAAGATCCTAAAGAAATTGTTAGACAACCGGGTGTGTCAAATTACCAGGAGCATGGTGGGGTATACCCGCTGAAACAAAAAACCCGGTCTCATTCTGCTGAATAAGAAAAAAATTATAAAACTTTTTAGACCTTACTTGGATGTTGTCGAACAGTTGCACCTCACTATCGACTTCGTCGTCCACCGACTCCAGTAATGACCAACCCGTCTGGTTGAAGAGAATTAGATCTAGCGGATCTCCATGCAATTCTCCATCTATTCTTAACAGAGATACTTGAATCGTTGCAATAGCCGAGCTCATCTGGCTTGTTTCGACGCAGGTCGAATGTTAAGAAAAACTCACTTGGTGATGGAGTGACAGGTGGCAATAGCTGTGATGAGCTCACCGTCGGATGGAAGATCAGTAGGATTCATCTCTGCTTTCTCCTGAAACGAAAGACCGGATTTGAAAAGCCTTTGGTGGTATGCTCATGTTTTTTGAGCTCACCTCGGTAAATTCAGGTGGTTCTTGCTCAGATCCTGGGGTAACCGCCCGAAGGGTTTGGAAATCAAGACCGTCTTCGGTCAGCGTTCCAGTTTTATCGAAGCAGCACTAAAAATAATGTTAGAATCCAATAACAATTACAATATTGAATTTTACACAATGTCATACTCGTGCGTGCTGAAGAATTCCACTATCAGCGGAGAAGGAGCATTGATCTTACACCTCGGGTATTATAAATCTTAATATGTAGCGTTAGGAGCAATTTAAAGCCTTCTCCGAATTTCGAACGAAGCAAATATTTCAAAGCAAAGCAGCTGATCATCTCAGCTATTTGGAGCGTTAACTAGCTTACTGGTTACAGACATTTCAAACGTAATCTCACTTTATGGAGCAATGCATCATTAGTAGCTAAGGAAGCTTCAGTGTAGAAGATTAATCCTCCCCCACCCACCTCCTTGGCATATGAGTGAGTTGTCCGCAAGCAAAGGAATGGAAAGGATCAAGTGCGAACTCACCACGTTAATAGCTCCACACGTGTTGATGGTTGATGGAGATATACAGAATATTTCCTTCTTCCGAAGCCGCAAATTGGAGTTGATGATGCCGACAGACATAGCAGCTGAATTTCTACACACTTAACTGTTCGATGCGAGAAGGGTTGCTGCAACTCCTACAGCGGGTATCTACCTGGTAACGCAGGGGGTACGACTATCGTCACAATGTCCAAGGAACGGACGATAATCTTCCGGAGCGGTTCGTTTCTTTGGACCATGATCGTGATTGTGTAGGCAAAACCGAACAAAGCGATGAAGAAGAGGAATGCGACGAACTGAAGCGAGAGAGTGATAAATTAGGAAGAAATTCATATAAGAGGGGTAGTTTATGCATCAACCAGCAACAGAATATAACTTCATGGACACTGCTGACATTTCTTTTTGCTGTGCTTCTGCTTTTTGTAGGTATGTACTGTTCTCCTTACTGCACTTGTTTCATTGTTGATCCTAACTTCTCTTCTTTTTTTTTTTGATTTGTCGCATCTTAACCCATTGACAACCACGCCTTTTTCGGATACTTCCAGATCGTGTCAAATTTTGACCTCTTTCTCCGCTTCCAGATTTTTGTAAAAAATTCTAACAAATAATTTTACAGTCACATTTTTTTGGGAGTTTACTGGGAGAACTACTAGGACCATTAGAGCTTGATGATTTCTCGAACTGAACCATGCGGAAAAAGACGCGGCTCACTGGTGAGCAGCGCGGTCCTCAATGGCTAAAGGTTAAGAGAGAAACTAGTATAGAAAGCAATAGCTTGCACAGAAAACCCTGCTTACCTTAAATAGATCCTTCGTAAATCGGAAGTCGATCGGTTTTGGATACATAATAGACCTGACCAGCTGTCCTTTAAGAGTTGAATACGCCGTTCTGAGCACAATTGCCTGGATATTCATACATACATACATATTCATACGTTTCTGGATTTCTTCACGAAACAAACGCTTTGAGTTAAAGCACGTGCCTTCACTTGCTTCCCTTGATAGTACCTTGTTTGAAGCACGTGGGTTCCACAGTACAGTATGTGCTTGGAGTGTTTTTCAAACGAGAAACGCTCGTCTTCATCATCGTCGTGGACCGCTGTTAACGCCACCTGAGAGACATTTATTTGACGGGAAAGTTGCCGAAAAGCAACAACTGTCTCACTACAAAAGGACAAGGGCCTCACCTTCGTTATAGGGACTGACTCTCCCGTCAACATGCTCTCATTTACAATTGCTGTTCCGTTCATGAGCACTGCGTCACACTGCATCACACCTCCATGAGCAGGCACAAGGAAGATGTCGCCAGGAACCAGCTGGAAAATGGCTTAGGAGATGTGGCGAACTGAACGGATGCGAGAATAACATTTATCCATTGTTGGTAGGTTATAGCTGATGAAGAAAAGGTAGTGCATGGTAGCAATAGAAGAAGAAATATGAAGACCATCCGGACGATCTTCGGTAATAGCTTCAAGAAGCAGGTACACCAAGCACGTGAGTTTTCGACAGTTTGCTACGACTTTTTTTGCAAGCTTGAATAAAATCAGCTTGGCATAAGGCGGACAAACATAAAGTTCGATCCAAATGCACCATCCCATACTTTCTATCGACCTTGCTATCTTTCCAGTAATTCTTTTGTAGAGAAATACACTTGTTGAAGTCACCGTCCCACCTAAAGCGTTGCTGAGATTTTCACATGAAAGGGATTTTCAGAGGCTGCTGATCACATTGGTACACGCGATTCTGTGCAAAATTCCGGAAAACCCTTTTTTGAGCCCCACGAAGCTGGTAGGTGAGGCTAAGGCGGGAGGAACAGGTTTCTGAATAATGTACTCCCAGGAGCACATCTGAAGAAAAAATTCACATTTCTCATTAGAGTTCCTCATCACTCATTACCGAACAGGACAGGAGAGCTGCACTTCATGTGTGACCAGCAAGGGGTGTATGGTGCAGAAACCTCGTAGTCTCTCCTTGGCCCGATTCTAAAGTGGGATGATGCCTTTAAGTGTACCCAAAAGTATCTTCAGCATGGGAAGGATTTTTTTCTGAAGAAACAAAATCAAAAACGCAAAGCAGCGCTCAATGTATTGGGTTGGGGAATAAGTTCGTTTGGTTTTTTTCAACTTGTTTTTTTCACGGCGATTTGAACTTTGCTTGACTAGCCGTCATAGTCCATTTTGTAGCTCTTGATTTGCTCTTTGCAACCAATGCAACCTCATTCCTCAATTCTCGCTTTATCTTTCTTTCTATCTCATGGATTGTGACCACCTTAGTCGACAAAATTGAACATCCCCGCAACCGACTACCCTTCGACTTCAATTGTGCATCAAATGTGGCTCAATTGGCTAGGGATATCAATGGCATCTGGAGAGGAATCTCTTCTGCTGAAAAGACAGCATAGAACTGGTAAACCCGCTTTAAACAGGGCAAATTTGGTTTTAAAGTGCTACTTGTTCTGGACGTCCAGTTTGTAGGGAATAAAGGCGATTACCTGCTAAGCTTGCTTCAGATGTAAGGTAGAATCACTATTGATGCTAACTCTCAACAATGTGTAAGTTTAGCTAACGCATTCCGTGTAAAACCCCAAAATGCTCGATAAGTGGTGATCGTCCACATTATGTATGCTCTACTCCTCTGTACAATTTTCACCAAAATGACTACAGAGAAACTTGAATGCAGGGAATTCTCACTACTACCGACTCTACAGGTCCAGCGCAGTCATACACAGCTTATTTTGTCAAGTTCCGTGCTCATTTCATGGACTTTATCAAAGAGCTGCAGTTGCGGGCTACAAATCGAGTCATCTCAAACAAAGAAATTTTTCGTAGGCTTGGGGCTGACAAGCTGCTCTGTCTCTGGCAGCATTAATAGAAGAGGGAAGGAGCTATGAAACCCTCATAGTGTGGTTGACAATATTCGTGGAAAATGGTGGTTTCCACGCCCATGAAAAACCGAACGAACTTATTCCCCAACCCAATACGAAAACAGGTGCTATGTATAAAAACAGAGTCTTCTACGTTCCCAAAGCTTTGAATTTCCGGTTTTCAGCGATTTTTTAAAATAATCCTCAATCCCTGAGTTCTCGAGCATCTGAGCTTTCAAATTTGTTGTAATCTTCAGATTTACCGATATTCAAAATTTCGAGTAAATACTTGAATCTTAATTCACTTGTTTGAAACGCTCTAAGCTACTGTACATACACGCATACGTATGTATATGATGCCACAGAATTAGCGCGAATTATTGGCGCGTGACTTTTTAAAGCCCCAATTAGGTAGGATTGAGCGAATTCGCGAGTCATGCTGTAGGTGTCTTTGCTTGAACTATCAGGTTGTTGCGGAAATAATTGCCGTTTTGGGGTACTCTCAACTAAACTT
>KN731602.1:0-10881 GCA_000816745.1 Ancylostoma duodenale | reverse complement strand
GGGTGTTCTTGTCGCATCTTGCCTGTGGGAAGGTCGAAAACTGGCAAAGTGCGATGAGACGTTTGACCTATAGCATGCAAATCAAACAACTGCAACCCCTTTCGGATCTCTGAGGATGACCGTTTCGTTGAAAGGTCGGGTCAATAAAGGTTCCCCATCATAACAACCTGGTGTGGCAGACGCAAATTATTCAATTCGACTACATTTAAAATGCCCAGGTTTAAAGATGAGCGTACATGGAATTTTTTTCCGAAGTTTCTAGAAAATAATTTATGTTGTAGAATGACAACGGTTTTGTTGTGGGTTCAATGATATACCTCAGTATATACGTCAATGAAATCACAATGACAAAAATTTAGCTAGGAATAAGGGACGATTTGCTGAACATTTAGCACTCAAAAGTCGAATGAGAATTAGAAGTTCACCTCATGCATAGCGTCAACTAACTAAATAGCATGGGGGTCACTCCAGAATCAGGCAATCCTCAGTTCTTTCAAAGTAGAAAAGCCGCACAGAGTACCGCTGAAATGATACCAAAACTTTACAAGATGAAATCCTAGAATTGGATGTATGAAGGTCTGATATGAAAACTGGGCAGTAGCATTCTTCTTCATAGGACATTTTTTCCGTGGAAAACATAAAGTATCCACTCTGAAGACCTTTTGTTTGAGACTTGCGATTTTTTACTATCTGACGAATTTGCTACAGTCCTGCTCAACCACTTAGGTTCTGTTGAGCGTTCCTTTAATTCTCATTTATCCTTCAAATCTGTCTACTTTATCTACGAAAGTAATTATATAAAATTATCAAAATGAACACCAGTTAGTCTAACAATACATGGTTTACACCAGCGTTAAGCGCCCTTACTATAGTACATGCATGTGTATGTGCACACATTGGACTCTCCGTACTTCCAACTTCCAGCTTGCGGCACTTCCGATATTCCGGCCATTTTTGGGGAATCCGACTTCCGACTTCCGATTTCCAAATTTTCGAATCTGGCTTCCGCTCATCCCTGCTGCGAACTCAGGCATGTTGATTTTTGCCCCACCGAACAGAACGAGCTCGAACGTGTACGACCTGTCAGAAGCCCATAGGTAGTTCTGCTGATTACATGAGATACGTTCCCCACTTGCGCTGCGGCGGCCGCGAGGGGATAGAGCATAGACAGAGGGGTGGTGGGTAGAGGCAGTACAGGGACCCGTGATTAATCAGAGACGCAGAGAGCGAGAGGACTCGCCGTGCGCGGCAGGCCCTGGCCGTGGTTGGGGAACGTATCTCGTGCAACCAGTTCTGCTGCTCCCGACAAGTCTTACTCGTTCTAGCTTGTTAGTAGCAATGGTTCATAACTGTCTCCCACGCTAAAACAGCCCCGAAAATGATGTGGGAGTACGCGAAACATGTGCATTTGATCACTTTTCATGTACGGCCCTCCGATTCACCGTGGCGATGATTACCATGCTCCTCTCTTACGCGAAGTGCGATCATCGCCGTGAAGGTGGTCTGCCTAGATCACCCTGGACACTTTACTACGGACCATTGTGTATTTCTACATCTGTTGGACGTAGGTATGAACAAAAAATGAGTTTTCCCGAGTCTCGGAGCAAGTTCTCCCAATATAATTGTGCGCTCAGAATCTCCAGAATGGACTGAAACTGTTCACAATGTTGCAACTGCGCATTTGGTAAATAAGGCAGCAATCACATTTACCTACATATCCTTTCCAGTAGCACCCTTTTACTTCGCTAAATTCTTTCTCCCCGCCTGCTGAATAAGACGGTGCGCTACTTAGGTGACCGGGGAGCATGTTCAATGCTTGAAAGCAGCACCCACGGAAATTTTTGCTTTTTAAATCTTGTACGAATCGTAAGCAAATCAACTGTGGGGTCAATTTCGTAATTTTAGCACCATTGGGGTAACCCTATGCAGCATGTTTTATGAGTTTTCATGCTGGCAAGGGCAAAGATCTCCAAAATCTTCCATTTAGGCCGAGAAATAGCAGCCGTCAGCTGATTAGGACGGCGACTTTAAGTGGCAATGTTTTTTGCTAGCTTTTTCGTTATTCATTTCGACCAGTATTGCATTGTTATGATGTGCTTTCCCTGATTTACTTTATGTTCACTTATTCACTTATTGATTCTTACAGTCCTTTTTTTCACAAAGCACATCTTGTTGCTCGAGTATTGTGTGTTCACGCTATTTATGGTAGAATAGCTAGGTAAACTTTGACATAACATTTAGATTTTGTTTTCCTGAGTTATACCCAATAATAAACATCCTTTTTTTCCTGCATTCCTCTTTCAAGGAACCTTCCTAGCTAGTCGATTATTCAGTGACGTCTGCTAAATAAGTGACAATAAAAAAATATGGCGGCAATAACTTGACCACCCTGCTCCTTCAAAACGGTACGGAAGCGTCTGAAAACCATTTATTCATGCATTTTGACAAGATTGAACGTTTTACATGTGCTGGTACCTAGAAACACGAGATTGCCCAAAAATCTCGCGAAAGTCTCGAATTTTAGGGTATGGCCTTTGAGGAACGGAAAACTAAGCCCTCTTCGTAGAAGCGCTCATTTTTGGCAAGGGAGCCTTTTCGAGACGGCCTGTTTTCGAAATTTCTCTGACTGGGGACAATCATTGACATGTCAGAATCACCTGAGGAGTCTGATCGAAATTTCTGGGCATTGAGGTGACGAATGCATAACGTATAATAGTTTTTATTAGTTGTTGCCTTTGGTTCAATTATGTGCAATTCATAGTTTACCATAGGTGAAGTGGGAATTAGTGACACGTTTGGCGACTTTCCCATAACTTTTCATTTATAACTCTCTCGTGAACAGGTTACGCCCTTCGCTGAGGAGGTTCTTTGGCACGTGGTGAAAAAAACCCATGAATGATAAGTGCGTCACAATTCGTCTGGGTCATTTTATGCGAGTTGCCCTTAGCTTCGTTCATGTTTACGGGCGATGATGACGACGTGCGATTTCGCTAGCATGTTCTGGTCAACAACGATCAAAACACACATTTGCAGCAAAAACCAGTCAGTCGCGGGAAAATAAGCAACGCTACGGGTGGGTGGAGATTGCGCGTTCAATGTTGCTGACAGTCAATTGACATATTGAGGAAAGCATACGTGAAGAAAAAAAAACAGGTCGAAGTGACCCAGATTTAGTAGAGGAGATGCTATATAGCACTGCATCAAATTAGATTAAGAGACGCTCACAAGCACTGCACGTGAGATTTTATGTGGTAAGTTATGCCTGGTGAAAGAATGTTCACCTACCTGGGCAGATGTTGTGATAAGAGAGCATGACCAGAGAGAGTTGATACGGGAAGACCATATTAAGACCTTACACTCTCTGCCGCAATCACGCACATCCACATCGAACTCTGTTCCGGATGCACAATGTACCACGCATCCATTTTTGGGATGTTCCAACTTCCAGCGATAAAACACCTCAAAACACGGATTTCTCTTTGATCTCATTTCACGTACCACTGCTCTCGACAGCTCACGCAATTTTTATTTGTGTACAGATCACGTGCACGATTGCTGAAGTGCAATTCCGTCTTTGAGACTACTGTTCGTTTTATTAAAGTATCTCTGAAATTTCTGTAGGCTTTGTTCAGTCTCTTCTTTTTCTCAACCACATAGAGACTCTACAATGGAAATTTAGCTAAAAAGCCGTATGAGAGTACTAAAAATTAATAACAGCCGTAAATGTTATGAAAATAATAACTTATCCAATTCACTTGGCTCGTCACAGGTGTCATACCTTTATTGTTGTTCTTTTTCATGACGTTACGACATTGCCTTCCACAGGCTTACATATCCTGGGCCCGCATGCATCATTCGAAGGATGCGTAATCTTTTACATATAGAGATACAAAAAAGTTTTTTACTCTGACAGTGATAGTCATGATAATGGTAGATGCTACACTATCAATCATATTCTATATTTGATTGATTACATACTCACCAACATTCGGTCTACTCATATTTAAACAGAATATTAGAGTTCCACAAGGAGGTAGTGTTAGTCCTCTTTTGGCCGACCTCAATTTGTCATACTATGAGTATATTTACACCAAAAACCAAACATACACAAATACTTTCATAGGTACATTACTTCTTCTACCCTTACTTCTATCCTTACAGGTACATGGATGATATTCTTGTCCTATACAACACTTCAAATGGTACTCTTTTCACATTACTAACAAAGGTGTACTGTGAAGTATTATCTTTGGAAAGTACTCATATATCCAATTACAGATGTAATTATTTAGATTTGAATATTAACATAAACAACAACATGATAGCCACAAAAAGGTATAATAAGACAGATTCTTTTGGTTTCCCCATAAAAAGATTCCCACATTCAAATACTAAAATTTCAATTACCAAACAATATACATGCTCTATCATGGCCAAGACAGAAAGCAACACAGTCACTCTGGGATCTCAACGAACGATCCGAAGATGGAACAATCAGAAATGAGTGTTCTTAGCATCAGAACACTTGGGCCGGTAGAACAGGTACATTTCCACTCCCTACGAAGAGAGGAATTCAGCGTTGGCGTGGAAGAAGCCGGAAGGTCTAGCATTGCAAATCCAGAGGGACTCCACCAATTCAGTTGTGTCAGGAGATTGAAAGGCACCCTAATTTGTGAGACTTGCATGAAATGCATTGGACCTGTGAGCAGCAGCTCTTCGATCACATTAATGCTACATAAAAGAGTTCACTGGACAATTCCCTGGTGGAGATGTTTCGTATACGCATACAGATATACTTCCGCATTCATGTTCAGCGCAACCAAACAATCTCAGACGGTCTCTCTTGTAGTAGCCCTTTATGATTCTATCCTCTAACACCAGTAACGCTCCATGAAAATAGACCGAGGAAACGTGGATACAACTGATTTATTATTCTCAAAAATGATTTATGTAGCTGCAAACTGCTACCACCACAATAGACGGAAACAATCATCTTGGCTTGAGCAGGCAGCCTAAGGATTGCAGCACCTTATCTTTACACTTCGGGTCTTACTCTGTCATTTTCGTCGCAATGTCGGAAGGAAGCCGGTCTTAAATCGGCACTACTACAACTCATTCCGGTGAAACGATAGCTTTCCACATACGGAATTTCGTGAGTATAATACTCGTAGCTTCGTCGCCAATTATTTTCCTAGTAATGCTAAAGAGATCTTAGCCTTTCATACAGTCATCCCATAAAAAGTCAGCAGTGCAAAATACTCCAACTAAGGGTCCAAATTTACTCTACCGTACAAAATTTGAAGCTATCCGTAATGCAATTCTCGTGCAGTATATCCACATCACCCTATAAATGAGGGATAGGTTACAATGTGGTTACCGCTCCTTCCAAAAACCAGTCCCAACAACAACATTGAAAAAGGCAATAAATTCTGGGAAACAATAAACGACATTGCAGTGAGATATAAAGAGTGTAAATTACACATCCAATCAGCTGATAGGATGAGATTGCATTGACCATTTCCCCAATGACGATACCACAGAGAACGGATCACTCGCTCAATGTCATTCGCCTATCCCGAGTTTTTCATCCTTGGATTCGCAGATTTTGCTACCTTTGGTGAATTTCGACGTGCAATCCGGCACCAACTTTAGAGAACTTTGGAATCTCGAAGAAAAATTTTCTGTGAGCGCAACCATGAGAAAGTCCGTGAATAAGATGGGTTGTTCCTTCAAATTTTAAGTTTTTAAGAAACAATATAATTCCTTTCTGAATTGTGGAGTACTAGAAAAGAGACGTACTTAATGATGTTCGTTTTAGCATGCGTTAGTGATTAGTTCTTATCCCTCTTAACTTTCGTGGCTGTCATAAACGATTTAACAATTTCCAACTTAAAAATGAACTGGGAAGATACATAGTCTCTTCGCTTGGCCTATGATTACAGTCCTCCTTCCATATTATCTCAAGAAAATATCACTTCTCCAAGCACAAATCTTTCATTTATTCATCAAAATGGAAGCAGTTCAAGATGGGACTTTTCGGGAGTCCACGTAAGGCAGAATAAACCGTTGTAAACATTTCATTTATTTATTAATACATCACAATTGATCACTTTGATACCAGCAACAATTCATAGGACAAAAACATCGCTGAGAAAAGAGTTAAGTACATATGGGAAAGTTATAAAGCCTAATACAGTGATAGAAGCAGGTTCGGTTGTGAAAATAGCCATGTTTTAGCAAAGCAACTCATACTGCCAAACGATATCAATTCTTTAGTACGTCTACAGTCAAAAGATGTGCCACGAGTTATCAAGCACGCTCAGCTGCGGGTTCTGTATCGCATGAACTTCTTAGAACTGTCATGTACCACGGACGCTGTAGGAAGACATGTGATCTTTACGATAGGTGCTGGAGAGCGACATTGATTCATGAATGCAACATTGGTAGTATTGCAGAAAACAGGCAACAACATAAAGATATGAATTCATTGGTTTTGACCAAGAATAGAGCAACTTAAGTGCGAAGGACTCAGACTCAACAATTTCTTTTGTATAACGCAGTGATTACAGGTTTTATAGAAGATGTGGAGAACTCTGAACAGTTACTGGAACTCTTAATAGAAATTTGAGACATTGCAAGCATATCAACGACGGCAAGCATACCTTAGCAACGCCAATAGATCACACTCATTCGCAGCAAAAACTGTTAACGTGAATAGACACTTTCTGCAGTAGAAATGTGTGACATCAAAAGGAGATAAAAACGTTGATATGCATGTCCTTTGCTTCTCTAAACTACTTCATGCTTTAGTTTGAGAAAAAAGTCAAGACGTTTACAACCTCTCCGTTTACCAACTACTTCATCACGCTTTCGAGAGTCTAATATTCATGTTCACTAGACTCTTTGTTATCAACGCTAGTTTTCTTTTTTGTTGGCCGCAGGCAGACGTCATGCACTTGGCTACTTTTCACGAACGTCGGAAGACACATCAAGCGTCGATGGAGCTGACGAGTTTGCGGATCTGGTTGTGCACAGCAGGCTGGCGCGCGCTGCGCTTGAGCCGCAGTCTTGCACTGCCTGATGGCTAACTACAGCTTCCTTCAGTGTTTCCATCATGTTATGTTAGTTTATGTAAGTGAGGCAGCGCAAGACACTTATTCCAGCTTGTGTTGCCGTAGCGCGCACCTAATGTTGGATGAGATACAAAGAATAATTCAACATAACATATAATTTATTGCGAGCAGTGTTCGAACGAAAGAGAACTTTGTTTCTGTATGTATGTTGAAGACTCCTGTTTCTTATACGTTCACTGGTTAGCTTTTGGCATTATCGCCTTTCTCAAACCTAAATGTTACCAACAAATTGCATTCTAGTCATCAGCTAACAAACATGCAAAAGAACAACAACAATACCAGATGGCTGATAATCGACAAGTCTTTCGACTTCGAAACCAGTGGTGAATGTTACCTATATTCGAAGCCTTAACTAACTCGTGAACACATCTTAACCCGAGCAATATTTGACAACCTCACCCCTACGTTATTAAGCATGAAGTGATGGTACCACGGAAAAACTAAAGATGGCAAGAGGCTTATACTTCGGATCAAGTAATCAACAGCAGCACCTCCCGCAACTCTTCTTTGTTGTTGATTTCCGAGTTGTGCCTCTTAATTTCAACCGCCTCCATGATTTTTCTCTCCAAAGTTTGTGCCAAATGTCGGTGAAGGACGGTTACCTTGAAAGTCGGAGCATGCTCGGTGGTATTTTTCAAGGTGCGATGTCTTGAAAAGCTCTCCGATCGGTAAGAGAAAGGGAGCATGCTCCGACTTTCAAGGAAACCGTCCTTCACCGGCATTTGGCACAAACTTTGGAAAGAAAAATCATGGAGCCATTTGATATTAAGAAGCACAATCCGGAAATTAACAACAGAGAAGAGTTGCGGGAGGTATAGCGGTTGATTACTTGATCCGAAGCATAAACCCCTTGCCATCTTTAGTTTTTCCGTGGTACCATCACTTCATGCTTAACAGCGTAGGGGTGAGGTTGTCAAATACTGCTCGTGTTAAAACGTGTTCACGTGTTATCTAAGTTTCCGAATATACTGGTTTCGAAGTCGAAAGACTTTTCGATTATGCCAATTGGCATTGTTATTGTTGTTTTGCATGTTTGTTAGCTTATGATCAGAACGCAATTTGTTGGTAATATTTAGGTTTGAGAGAGGCGTTAATGCCGAAAGCTAACTAGTAAACGTATAAGAAACAGAAGTCTTCAAGATATGTACAAAAATAAATGAAATATGAAGGTTTGAGACAGAACGGTATCAAAATCGAAAGAGAACTTCTAAACGCACATAAATACCTTGAAGTATTAGACGGCTTGTTATTCCTTATACATAGACAGGGTCTCGAGACTTGCGCCAAACCGGAAGTGCGCCCTTAGAGCTCTTGACCTAGAACCTTTTCGTTGCTCGATTTTATTGAAAGGGCAAATGCTACATCATATTAAGGGAACCAACTTGATCTGCAATAGGAAGTCTGTTAGAAAGTTTTTTTTTCTAGAAAATTGCCGCACTTGAGGGTTTTCAAGTGTAGAAAAGGAGTTGAGAATGTTGGTTAATAGCAACGACTTTGGCATAATTCTCTACGTGGTCAAAGAACTTGTTCTTTGCACTCGAATATTGTTAGAACATGAGCATTTTTCTACTGTGAACAGGGTATACAGCCTCCTTTGTATTTTGACAAATATCTGAAAAATATAACAATAAAATTATTATGTGTATTAGTCGGGGAGACATAGGAAACGAGTTCTACAATATGTTGGAGGAACAAAAAAGAACAAAAATAAGCGAATCTATTTCAAAAGAAAACGAGTCTACCCGAAATGATTTCTACCCATGCGTTTCCCGTAAGACTGATCAAATTCTCACGTGAAATTCTTAATTATCCTCTAATTATAGCTGAGAAATTGAGTAATTCCTCCGTTCACCACTGGGAAAAAGCAGGCACACACAGCACGTTCATGGTAACGACTTCAAAAATCGTAGTAACTCCATGTATTGCATATAGAAGCACAAGTAATAGTTAATACGACTCGTCATCGGATTCTTTATCATGCTAGACTAGAGTTGTACATAGTATTCAGGCACTATCTGCCCCTCTAATCTTCAAGTTTAGGCTGCGTGTTCTACGAAACATTTTTGGAGTCGACTATATTCGGTGCAATACGTCGTGAGCAACATTATGGTTTTAAGACAAGGGTTTATCACATGAATTTGAGGATTTGCCACCATTCTTAATGATGATGAATGTAACTCGAAAAGGTGCGGTCGAAATAAAACTTATTTGATGTGTGGTACAGGCTATGGAACTGCCGGCTGCAATGGATCGCTACTTTTCATGGAAACTGTCCATTACGACCATTTTTGCTAGTGATCAAATATCAGGACTTGAGAGCTCTATCTTAGAAGCTACCTTCTGGATGAATTACGTCAACATATAGTAAAGCTCATCTATTTGGGTGGTGGTACTCGCTTATATCCCACGATCTAAAGGACAATCACACATATGAAACATAAAAACAGCCACTATATGCAAAACCTGAGAAGATTGTGACTTGAAAACGTTATTTGGCTCATAGGAAAGCATATAGGAAAGAGAAGGAGAGGGAGAAAGTCAGGAAATTCCTATAAGAGAAGCAAACCACGATTTTCAAGCTCCTCCGATCATAATAAGAGTAATCATAAGTTCTCTGGAGATGGCAATGATTTTCCCATACTCCAGTTCTGAGACGTGAACTTCGCTAGTGGTATATTTCTTTAAAAAATTTTTAAAAAGGCAGACTTTAAAAAAGCGTCGCGTAGAGAAATTCCAAAAAAAAATCACCAATCAGGCTTTATCAGCTTTCGTTGAAATCTAGGATTGCATCAGTGCCAAGGCTCCGTGAAGCGGAAAATTCAAGACTCGCCAAAGGCGAGTTGGAGCACTTGTTTTCAATGATTCTCTTTCTGCACTCCATTAGTGAATGGAAGTTAAAACTAAGGGCAAATTGAATTAAAAGCTAAAACGGAACGTAGAACGATCCCAGAATTAATTCGGCCGGTTTAGGAATTTTTGGATCCACAGCGATTCTCCGTATACTTTTTGGGTAGAAGGAATTTATTGGACCATTTGTGGACAGAGACGTTCAGCTATCAAGTCGTAGAGCCTTCAAGTGCTTACGTTTGAGAAACTGGCACTACAGGGCAGGAGCTAAACCGCAAATGAAGAAAAAGGGATAGAAGAGCATTGAGATATCCAGGTAAGGACACCGCAGGGACAATATCCTAGCTTTCCTTCGTGCTAACGCTGAGGGCGATTCTTTTTTTTTTGAACTAATTGGCGAGATTTAAGCTCCGTACTATGCGCGTAGATGAGAGTTAAGGTTCAAAAATTTTTCGTAAGTCAAGTCCCTTCCACAAATTATTCTAATCCGGTGTATTCTGTGAGGGAAGGAAGATCTCGATGATCATGAAACCAAAGATGACTTCATTTCAAAAGAAAACCAGATGTGCTGAAGACTCTCGACGACATAATTTTCTAGCATAGTTAGTAACAAAAGAGGCTTCAGCACACTCTAGCGGGTTCAACCGCAGCAAGAAGTCTAATAACGCCTCTCCACAACACGACGACCTCTCTCCTATCGAGATCGCCTCTCCCTGGCGGTCAGTTTTTGGGTGAACTCCCGGCGATTCCACGACAAGCAGCCAAGACGGCGGCGCATCTGGTCCCGGCCGGCTGTCGGGGGTTTTTTGCGACCTGCTCGCCTCTTGACCTCGGCGCCAGCGCCACAACGCATGCGCTGGCGTTTCAACTTTCACCCATTGTGCTCCACTTTCGCCTTCCA
>KN731601.1:0-12078 GCA_000816745.1 Ancylostoma duodenale | reverse complement strand
TGTGGAATTGTCGTGCTGGGACCCGATAACAAATATACTTCCCCGGTGGGCAGTTTAAACCGATCACCTTCAGGAGAATTCAGACAAGATGAAAAGTTCAATCCGGTGAACAGGCACTATTACCGTAACTTCTAAGCGTAATTTTTCTGCTATTTGATCCGAACCACTCTCTCTGGACTCAGAATCCACCCTGGTAAGTGGTTCGACGTTCGGTAGACCATGATCGCCTTGTTGGTTCATTTCAATATAATTTTCGCGAACCACTCTTTATTTTACGCCGGGAAATTACGGTACGACCATATGCGAGCCGGACTGAACTTTTCATTTTAAAGAATTCACTCGTCGAGACCGACAGCGCGCACTGCTCTGTACGCAACGCGGCACTCTGATTGTCTGCGCATCCACATCCTTCACTGATATCACCGTCGTCATTCTTGTCCGATCCTCCTGCTACCTGTCCTAACTCAGAATCCCTAGATTAAGTTCTCAGCTCACTTTTACCCCAAAACAACTTGCAGATAACCTAATAACTAGCAAATCGTTGTCGACAAGTTTGAGCAAATCGTTGTCGACATCATATCATCTAAAAGGAGGCTGTCAACAACATTTTCTCTTAACAGTTCCTCGACAGAGAAGAGCCGAAATGAGTTGTCAACTAATTTCTCACAAGAACAACTTGCCAACAAGCGTTTTGGTTGTAAAGGTTGCCAGAAAGTTGTCGACAACCGTCTAGCCGAATGACTTGTGGGCAAGGGAGAGCCAAAGCAAGTTACTGGCTGGTTTCCTCGTAATATGCGATATAATATGTGTACGATGTACATTGAGGACACCGGGTCAGTAGTCGCCTTGGTGCAACTGAAGAAAAGTCCGCTATCGACTCAATAGAAATAAACGGCGAGAGTAAGTTGTCGACAAGCTTTAACGGCTGCAGAATTGCCAGCAAAGAAAGGCGAGAACGAGTGGTCAACAAGCTTAGCAACCAACAACTTACCGGCAAGTATGGGTGACAGCAAGTTGTCGACAAGCTTTGGGAGCTACAACTTACCCACAACAAAGCCTGGCGGTACCGACGACTTGCCAGCGGAATACGACGAGAGCAAGTTGTCAACGAGCAAAGAAAGGCGAGAACGAGGTAAGTTTCAAATGCCATCGGGAGCTTGCTCGCACCAAAACTCGTTGACGGCTCGTTTTCGGCCTATTTTTCTGCCAATTGTCGACCCCAAAGTTTGTCGACAACTTGCTGTCACCCTTTCTTGTCTGTAAGTTGTCGGTTCCAAAGCTTGTTGACAAATTGTTTTCGCCTTCTTTCCTTGTTGACAACTTCACAGCCGAACAAAATTGCCGACAATTTTCAGCAAGTTGTTCTAGGGGTTCTAAGAACCTGTCGAAACAGGTATGTACCGAGCCGCATATCCGCGGGCCGACCCTATTGAAGTTTCCTGAAGCTTAATTATGAAGCGATGCTCCGATATAATCATGCATCACTACTGATGACTTCACTGTGGCGCAGTTTGGTTTATTTTTTTTTCTGCAACCAGCAGCATGGTCGTGTTTGTGCAGTGAATCAGCACACGTTTTCGTTGTATTAGCCATTCTGTTGCGGGCGGCGGCGGCGGGTCGCAGACGCTCGCCCGCCGTTCCCTTCCGCGGGCCCCCGGCCGGCGTGTCATATCCATGCGAACGTCGATTTTTTACGGCACATTCCACTATTTGAGTCGTTTTCAGTCACGTGATGATGTCATACCAATTTTCTCGGCGAATGCCTATGTGCACCATGCACATCGGCCATTATTTCCAGTGCCGATTGTTGGTTGAGCTGACGACAAATCGCGCCGGAAAACTGTGGGAATCCGTAATTACCGTCATTACGCGAAATTGCGTCCCCCGATTCTGCGCAGGACCTACGTTGGGAGCCGCGGTCCTTCAAAGATCTCGATCGTTAGCGTAAGGACTTAGTTAGGGCTCCTGCTAGCGAACACGGTTCTGTACTTGTTTGTGCTAGTTGTGCTTTAAAAGCTGTGGTGGGAAAATTTCGGTGTTCGAGTTGCGAAACACACACAGACAGCTATGGACAGCTGAAGTGCATGTGCGTGTGGCGATATCGATTGATTCACCAGGTTTGCCGACTTCTTCCGTTGCATTTTCTTTGAATGCATTGTTTCTAGATGGATTTTCGTTAGCAGTGAACATATTGTATAGGAGAAAAACCTATAAACTATAGGTTTTATGTATATTCCAGTCCTTATGATTTTGTTTTCCTTTTCTCAATCAATTCTCATAAATTAGCTTACCTTTTCTGATTCGAATTCTTTTTCTTTCACATATGGCGTATTATAAACAAGTAGTTAGTATTGGCTATATCTTCATCATCTGTATTGTTATAGTTCATGTTATGTTGTCTAATAGTTTGATATTCAGTTGTAACATGGTTCCTTTAAAGCTCGGCTTTTCACGTTAGTTTTGCACTATTTGTTGTTGGTGGATGAACTCATTCATTAAAGTGGTATTTTTCTCTTGGGGACAACTTACTGACTTATAATTGGATAAATAGAGTATTATTTTTTAGAATACTACAATTTAAATGAATGCAATCGTAAAAGTCGAGGAGCTGTGGACAGTCTCGACAACTGACTTTTGAGTAATTCGAAACACCAGCTATTCAAAATAGCCCAGAAATCGCGTCCTATATTCAAAATGTTGGCTGTTCAAAAAAAATCCCTGGGCAATATGTTTAAGAAGCTGAATATTTGCAAATGAATAATAAACGTGTCATTGAACAATGCATGCTCATTAGCATTCTTTTTCTCTAATTTGTCCCTAGGTTTGCTCTGAAATGAATCACATCATTAAAAATCTACTAGTTTAGTGTACTGCAGAGAGTTCTCTTCTTGAAAAAGAGTTGTTCTGGCACTATCCTTTGTCTTTTTTCTTGTTCTTCTCACGGCTTGCACCTTTTATCGTGAGTTTCCCTTAATCATTACTCATTTCAAGCTTGGTTTTACTCTCATTTTTCAATTATTATCATGGAAGGCTCTCCCATCCCCCTTTATTGTCCTTCTTTGCGATTTTCAATTGTTCTCAGCTGCAAATGGTTTGAATTTATTTACATATTTATTGTATGTACTTGGTGCCGAGGCGCAATATTACCCTTCAAAGCGAAGGTAACGAAAGAAAAGTAGCAATTGCTAGAGAGTTATCTGAAGCAGTACCTTTCTGAAATAGTTTTTGAACTTGCCACGTAATGACGTTGTTGTTTACAAATATTTACATACTTATAGGCTAATTTATTTTATTAAAATATTTTGCAAACGTTTCCACGGTCTTTCTTGGGCGACCTAGCTGGAGCTGTCTGGCACATTGTGATTAAATATTTTGAGATTAAGTTTCACAATGTGTCTTATGCAATTCTATGGGAGTTTTGAATTCTACTTTAACCTTTAGATGTTCTACAGCTATGAGATCTGCTAGGAGTCTTCTGGTTTTTGTTTTTATATGTTGTACTATTATAGCGGTAGGCGTTATTTCCGCGAAACCTCGCTGTCATTCTGTATCAAGCGGTCTGGCACATCCTCGGATAATTACATTGTTTTTATTGAATCAATTGAAGTATGTGCCAGAAACTTCGATAATTGAGTATTTAAGCTAGTTGGTTTGTAGTACATAACTCAAACGGTAAGCATCCAGTTCGTGACGAGGTAATGTGCCGAATAGAGTGCTTCTACAAGTAGAGTATTTTCTTCCCCAGTTTCTCTTCTGCTGACAATTATGTACGCTTCTTTGTTCTTTAATATGACCGTGACTCTCCTAATGCATCATTATTTGTGGTTCAGGATGTTTTTTTTTTGTTTAAGTTCCAAGGTAGAGCATCAAGTAATCACGAAATCACACTCTCTACTGATCGCGGTCACGTGCTGTCATAACATAATTCCAAGTTATAGTTCAGCTTTGTGTAAGAAAAAAAATCTAGTGTTGTTTTGAATGAATACTTGGCATATTAGAGGTTCTTATCACTATCTGCTTCTTTTGTCTTCTAGAACATTCGTTGCGTTCGATTTCGTTGTCTAAACGGGTGACCTATGATCAGTTTCAACATGCAAACCTGGTGATCAGAGTTTTTTCTCACTCTACGCTGATTTTTTTTTGTCAAAAGTACACTGAACGACTAAAAACCGTGGACTGTGGGTCATTAAAAAAGTTCACAGCTGACGCAGATCTCGCCCACAGTTCTATAGTGGTGTGTTGGCGTTGTGAGTCTTTACGTTTGCTTCATAACTTGCTTTATTTATTGACGTATTAGCTAAAATTTATTTTTATGTATTTTGTTAATTCTTAGCACGAGATTTTTAACTTTGTGTTGAAAAGCGTACTTCAGGTAAATGTCATAATTGTTCTGGAAAAGACAGACGGACTCTGCGCGCGATTTCATAGCGTAGCGGCATCAGAATCGTGGTGGGACCCTACTCGATCCTCTCACTTGAAGCATGCTCTTACCCCACTTCTCGTTCAGGCCCCACCACGATTCTGTAGCTACAGAGTCCGTCTATCTTTTCGATAAGGACTAAAGACAGAAGTTCTATTGCTTAGAGATTTATGTTCTCCGAAAATTTTTGATCCTTTGTAGTAATATAGTAGGATTCTGCGACTTGAAGAGGTTTTAATTATTTGCACGGTCAAACCTCAACGTCATCACTAACTAAAGATTTAAAGACTGATTTTATCAAGAAGTTTGCTAACCATAACATTTCTATCATTTTGCGAACATGTAATGGTTCTGCATTAGTTCGTTTGTGTTTTTGTCTAGAAGGAGTAATGCGAAATCGATTGCTTTTTCCAACTAACGCATTACAAATTATCTCTGGTGGTTTTTCTGAAACTGCACCGACAATCTCTGCATCTGACATCGACGCGGCCGTCAACGTCGGCGGCGTCTCAGCTATTGTTAGCTTCCAGAGGGGCTTATCGAGGCATTTTCACCTATTGTATAATTCTGTAAACGGTTTCACAATGATTCACACGTATACAATGCATCATCGGCTCGTCCGCTTTCATTTCTCTGCGTTTACGAAAGCCCGTCTTGTGGCGAGCTGCAGAACATTCCCGATGAAACGTCCATTATTCCCTGAGAACGTGTATTTCTTCATGATTTATTTGAGATTTTATGGGCTCATATACGTTTCACTGCCCATTGGTTCCATTTCATCGTTCGTCATTCACAGCACACTGATTCTCGTCTATCCATGCGTATTGATCGTATTGATCGTTTTCGTGAATGCAGCGGCGCAATTGTTTTCACGTTTTTTTTTTGTTGACGTTCGCCTCAGTGATAACCTTATTCGTTGTTTTTTGCAGCGCGTGGCCATAGTGGACGGCTCTACGCTGCTCGCTCGCCTTGTAGTCTACATTCTATCCATCTTCAGCTTTTCGTAGAGTGTGAGTTGTTTTTTTTTTTTGTTTTATTAGGGCACTATCATGTGGGTTGAACATTATAACTGGGTTCAGTTCTTGTTTTCTGGATTTGTTTCAGGTTTTTTATTAATTTGACAGGGAGGATGGAGATATTTAGTGATATTTGCAGAAATTAGGAATTTGGTTTATTGTGTTACTGGCTCTTTGAAGATAACTGCTTATAGAAAAGAACCTTCGGAATTATTTCTGTATTTTTAGATGACAAAATGTTAAAAAACTGCTGGAAAGCAGCATCGAACATGTGCTATTTCTTGTATTCCCTGCGTTACCAATATTATAAGATCCTCTTCATTCCTCGTTTAGCTGCCATGTATGGTCTGTTATATAGTTCAGGAAGTGCACCAGGGTGGACTTTGTCCGCAACTGCGACCACAATGCCATCGGCTGGCCGAAAGGCCAGTTCCATCGGAAACAGTAACGGAACATCAAGATGGAAGGAATCACACCACATGCACATCAAAAATTACAGAAAAAGTCCTATTGGCCGGCCGAAACCACCGTGGTATCAGTTGCGGACAAAGTCCACCTTGGTGTACTTCCTGAGCTGACAGACTGTACAGTCTTTCTCGAAATAACCTGCGAATTACGCGCGGACCTTCACATAGTCGCGGCCTCGGAAGCGTGGTGGGAACCAAGGAAAGGATGCGGTAAGAACATGCTCCTAGTGAGAGCGTCAAGTAGGTCCCGCAGCGCGCATCATCAGCCAATTATTTTGAGACACTTAAAGCAGGGGAAGTTTGCCGCACTCTTCAAAGCTCATCATTGATTCCGTTGACACCATAAAAGCCCTAATATTACTATTGTCTTACTTTTTAGCAGTAATTATTCATAAATTTGAGGGTCAAAGCGAAAAAATCATACAGATTACTTTGTTGTGCAGGTGGGTTCCTCGAAACTTGACTCTTTCGGGAATTCTCGGTGTATTTTTAAGTAGTGTTTAGTGGTAAAAATTGTTTTCCGAGAACATTTTTCGGATCTCGCCTATAATTTCAATTTTTATTAATTCCTAAAATTATGTCATGATTGCTTCCCGAAGCGGTTTACACCATTTTGCAATGTTTGCACATCTTGGGAACTCCTCTTCTCACACTATCAAGTTTCCTTCACATGTCCTCTTCTCGTCTAAGTCTTCAATTTTTCATTCATCTCCTTTTTTTCTCTTTCGCTCTCTATCTTTCTTCTCTGTGAGGGGTTTCTCTTCCTAGAATAATCGACTCAAAGCAGGACAACTGGCATTAATTCTCGAAAATTCTGTTAATGGTGAATTTTGCTCCAGTATGTTCTTTGTGTGGGACTTTTTTCCCCTTATTCAGTGTGGCCTGAAGTCTTTGTTCTTTTTATGTCTCTGCGTTTCTTTCAGATAAGTTGCTTTTGCGATGAACTATACACGTTCAGATTGTAAAATGCATCTGTATAGAGCAGTGGGAAATAGATGCTACCGAAAAATATCCCATTAAATAATTGGTGTTTTCATTCATTAGTATTTGGTGCATGCAATTAGGTCCTAAATGGAAATCGAAATTTTTGAGATGGTGGCTTGGTCTTGGTGGTTCCTTTAGTTTTGATTTTCATTGGGCGGTTAATTTCTTGTTTTCTTTTCATCCGTTTCTGCTGTTGAGTGAACGAAAAGGTTCAATAATTGGAGATAATGCGCTTTTCAGCCGCTAATTCGTTAAATCACAGTGTCTCATCGCTTTTGGCGGTGCCTTTGTCGCTGTCATGCTTGATCGATTCATTGTTTGATCGTTTGATGGCACATCGCATCGCGTCGCTGAGTTGCATTCGATGGCGCTTTTTCTCTTCGAAAGTGTTCAGCGCCCGATGTGCGTTCTCAGTTGGTGTAATACTTGATCTTTCAATGATTTTGTATGAGATGTCAGGGTAGAACTGGTTGGTTTAGGTAAGTTTTCTTTGGAGGGCAATAGTTCTAGGGGGAGCTGTCTTAGTGGAAACTTGGGGTTGTTGGGGGGCCTGCATCCATTGCGAAATTAGAGTGAAGTTTATGTATGGAAATGTCATTACTCATCCTTTGTTGTCTGGAACGTGTAACAGTTGTCCCTAACTTTAAAAAAAAGTACATCTTACAGTCTGTATTACGAGCTGACTGGCAGTTACGATGAACCACGTGTGCTAAGAGGTCGTAAAGTTTTGTGGCGGTTTTTAGCGATTTGCTACCGTCCTTTTTCATTTTCTGCACGGTGGTTTTTGTTAAGGAAAGACTTGCGAAATGTGGGTTAAAGGGTTTTTTTTAAACTTCACTGCTAGTCTCAGAGGCGTAGGAGCGTTTTTTCCAGCTTTTATCCAGAAGATCGTCCATACGAAGCTTGATTTTTGTAAAGAGCCATAGAAACTGACTATGCTGAAGGACCGCATCCTTCAGTTTGAAATCCTTAGACTAGACATGCTACAAAACAACATACGTGAGCTAAAATTTTGTGATCAACGAGCGCCATTATGAAGTTTTTTTCAAAATGCTTCATTTCAAAGGATCGAGTTAAAAGAAAGGTTTTGTAGAATATGCCCAGAGGACGATCGATAGGTGTTCTTTGCATGTATCATGCCTAATTCGACTTAGATCCCTCTGGCTCAAATTTTTCGTTCATAAAATAAATTCCTTGGATCCAATTTTGTTTTTCTTCCAATCTATGCATGTTAATAAGTAAATAAGAACAAACAAAATTATAAGATAGATAAAAATTCTCAAGAATTCTCTTCAAAAATTCTCGTTTCTTTTCTATTCTTGTGCGAAAAGCAAATTGCACAGTAATAGTTGTCTGCGAAGTTGTCGGTGTAAGTCCTAAAGAACGGCTAATTCGAGATTATACCAAATATTCATGGAAATCGAATAATATTCCTTTGAGAATTTGAAAAATTTGCCAGCTTTCCAAGGTCTCAGATGATAGCCAGACGAAATTAGAGGATCCATCTTTTTTTCTTGGCCCCTTTCCTCCCACTGACGTCACAAATTTCACGCGTTTCATCATGATTTGCATAGGAAATTTGAGAGCCCAGAGAAGGATTCATGACCGCCACCGCCACACGAATGATCGAAATGGACTTGGTTTTTTTTGAGAAAACTCTCAAGAGGATGAGGAAAATAAGCTACTGGAACAAGCGCAAATACGTACACGAGCTTAAAGATTTGTGAGGAATTGTTTGCCGTCACGGATTTTTTGTGGTCTTTTTGTAAGCTATCCGCTTAGTGGAAAGCGGTCTAGGCGGCTTGCGTTTTTCCGTTCTGATGGAGATGTCTGCGGAGATTCAATTTCATTTGGATCCCAGACCAGGGTTGGTGGCGAGGCGTTTTACGAGTGAAGCTATGCGTACGCTTGCGAGGAAGAAATTATTCCTCTCTGGACACGTGATTACTTCTAAACATCTTTTTATGGGAACTTGGGAGATCGAAATACGGAGCCATAAGGTACGAAGCATAGACTGAGCCAAGTATCACTTAGTGCTCAAAAACCATTGTGAAGCTGATGCCTAAAGGGGGATAGCAAAAAAAGATCCCAAAATCGCAACCACATTGCTGGATTTTGCCAGAGAATATTCTTGGAAGGAACCCGGCGGTACAAGGCGGAAGGAGGAAAAGAATGAGGTGTTATTGTCGGCCTTAAAAAAAGACACCATTCCCAGAGCGTCTGTAGTTGCTTCCTGTAGCAATTTATACATACTAAGGGATGACTTTTGGAAGAAACTAGTTAAGAAGAATCTTCAAGAGGTTACCAGTGGCGGACGCAGGAACTGGGCGGGAAGGGGGGGGGGGGGGGAGGGGCGGTGGGGAAAAAGTAGGGTCTCCGCTGCTTTGGGGACCCAGATGGGAAATAAAATTAATAAAAATATCAATTTTAATAATAAACGATAGATAAAAACTTTATCAAAAGTGATAATAAAAATAAACAATTAAAAATAAACTGAGACAAGATTTTTATTTGTATTGTGAAGTAATTTCGACAATTTAGTGACCCATTCTCGGGGGCACCCCCCCCCCTCCTCCGTCCGCCACTGGAGGTTACATATAGAGGAAGGTACTTTTTCTCGATTTCCTGTAGTTTCAATGGTGATAGTTGCGGAAGATATCCAGGGCTCCAGAAATGTGAAAGGCAGGAGCAGTAATACTAATGCGGCTATGCGTCTTTGTATATGTATGAAAAAATTTCTAACTGAATATAAGTATATGTGAGCAGAGGGAAAAACCGCTGCCTTGGCGTGGAACACTGATGGGGGTTCAATTCTCCAAACGTGACTAGTTGGGCTCGCCAAAATCGACATAGGAAAATTTCTGGTGTAAATTAGGAAGGGTCCCATCAGATTTTCACCCGCTGTTTTGGGATCTTCGACGAAATTTTCTGACTTCCTGAAATTTTCGCCGAAACAGGTGATCTTTTAGTGCTGCATTGTTCCAAATAAAGATGAAAAGAGGAACTGCCCATGGTCCTGAGTCGTCTTGAATTGGGAGCTTCTCGGTAGTAGCAATGTGAGGTTAGTCAGTTCTCCTGCGGAACTGTGGAAATGCCTCAGCAAACGGCGCAAAAACGGAGGATTTTCTGGAACAGGCAGCACGTGTTTCCAAGTCCTCGTGGTGTTCGACCGTTTTCTTCCAATCCCCGTCGAACTGCGGCTGACGCATGGAATTAAACTCGTCCAGATGTTGCCAGAATAACTGCTGAAGCACACACACTCGTCACCTTTCAGTCGTGTGCTTTCGCACTTGCACTTGACAGCTGTGGGCGGAGTCGGGCTGGCATCTGTCCAAAGGACGTTCGCCTCGCTTCTTCCCTGGTTTTAAGGAATGGTGTCTGGTGAGGGAATCGACGGAGTTATGGAAATGACTATGTGGAAATTAGCAGTGTGTTGGGTGCCTGCCTGGCGATGGCATGCAATCACAGTCGTCGTGCAAACGATGATTTATTGACTAGCCCTGCGATGAGTTCTTGACGCCGAACGGCCCAATCGAAAGTTCGCGCGGTAAGTCGAGTAGACACGTAGACACACTGGTGCTAATGTGCTCGGATACGGTACTTCCGAGATTGTGGGGAATCGCGATGGATGGCTGAGCGTTTGTGGATGGATAGTTGATGTGCCGGAGAACTTTCTGGATAGAGAACATTGTAGTTGTGCGGTAGCAGCTGGATTGGTGAAATCCATTCAGAAATAGCTGCATTAAAAGGCCGCACAACTTTCAAGAGTGCAATTATCGACGAACATTAGCGAATGTTTCGAAATCACTCCTTGGATGATGTCATCGTGTACCTCAACATCGCCACTTGGTTGTTTTGCACATAGTCGACCTGTTCCACTCGTTCACGTTTTATTGATCGGCTATGTTTTCGCTTCTCTGTTCGTCTTCATAACTGCGAGAGTTAAATCCAGTTTGCAGTGCTTGCAGACTACGGATGCTGTCCATTTTCGGTATTTGTTGGTCCGGAAACATTGAACACTAAGCATCAAACATCCAAGGTGAACACACATTTCATGTACCCCAAAGCCTGTGAGCATAGAAATTCGTGTTCCCAGTTTTTGGGGTACGTTAAATCAGGAAAATTTCACCATTGATAACACATGTTCGTGGATACATTGAAAATTTGAACTGAAAGGATGCGGATACACTTAACATGAGGTATAGCATCCAAAGTCGCTATTGTCGCTATCGCTTGGGTGCCGTCAATTTCGATACGTATCGATTGTCGCCGGGTCGTATCGCAGATATGCCAGGGAAGTCCCGCCTACAATTGGTTCGGAATCAGTGCCGCTGAACGACGGCGACGCTGGATGTGGTATATCTGCTCGCTGAGGCCGTATGTATCATTGAAATTACCTAGACGGGTAGACGTGTTAACACCACATAAATTTACCCATTGTTAACGAGAGCGTCAGCACGTTTACCCTGGGTAATCTTCATGATACATCTAGGCTCTGAAGGAAGCAGCCTCTCTGTAACCTTCTGGGCTAGGATTTATGAACGCATAACCAGGCAAAACCAGGTTAGCAAACCAGCTTTTACGCTTTGCGTCACATAACATTATGTAGCCTATAAAATACGCTCATTGGTTTTATGAGTGAACATTTCATCAATCCTAGCCTTGCTGTCGTTATAGCGAATTTTCGGACTTGTTCCATGAAAGGTGCATTCCTATGGATCTGCCTCTCTATCTTGGTAAATGGATACAGTTGGATCCCCGAACATCCTTGAAGGTTTTCGGGAAGGTTTCAAGATATCAGCACATCCAAAATGAACAATGGATCCGAAAAAAGGTGATGATCAAGTCATTTGGGATATCAGTGGCAGATGAACTACCGCTCCTCTGGGAGTTCATCGTGTTCCATCCCGTAAGACTCGTCCATCTATAATAGCATCAACTACAAGATCCTAATTGGAAATGAGAGTCCTGTAGCAGATCTCCTGTAACTTGGACTTGGACGTGTAAATATTGAAAATGAGATGAGGTTTATTTGATCATTGTGTTGGGTATTTTTTTCTCCAGGTAATTGAGCAAAAGATCCCTCGTTTACTATGGAGCAGTTATTCCATTTCCTGGATTCATTGAACGGGTTTATTAGGATTCATCGCTGGATTCAAAACCTTTGGACCAACTTTACACTGACCTAGAA